>WBNH01002709.1:98740-132679 GCA_013401255.1 Urocolius indicus | reverse complement strand
CCGCATGGTCGCCTCCATCTTGTACCACTCTTACACCTCCTGCCTGGCACCTCAAATTCCCGTCCTCAAATAGTGATCGCAGAGGCGCCAGATTGGCCCAGCCAGGCCAGGGGGTGGGTCTGAACCCAGGAGTCGGGGGAGAGTCTAAAAAACTTTTACCGGATCTTCACTGCAACCCGCTCCCCCTGTTACTAAACAAAAGCAACTCCTTGCTAAACCATGACATTCCCTAATTAACTACTTAGTGAAATAGTCATTAGTGACGCTTAAAAATCAATGTTGGCATTATGCCTGGGTATGACACTTACTTGATGCACATAGGGAGATCTGATTTTTCCCATTACAGCTGTGTTTTTTGGCATGAAGTTTCTCTAGTCTCTCTGAGCACACCACATGGCCACTGCCAGCAATGAGCCATTGATAATATCTCTCTTATTGGATTCCTTTTTAAGACCTTGCAGATGCCACTGCTACCAATATGTGCAAGAGTTCATTTGTACTGAGAACAGGCAGTTGAGACAAGTGTCTGTCCAGCTCTTTGTACAGAATGTAGAGCATGATGAGGTGGTGTGTGTGCATAAAGCAACTCCATTGGATCTCTGACTTCCTAGACCAGAAGAGCTCTTTTCTTCATCCAGGTCCATGCATGTTAAGACCTTTCCAGCTAAGACTGAGGAGGATGAAGCACCATAAAGCACATTTTGTATGTACCAACTTTGAAACCCTGATCAAAACTCCTGAGGAAACCTCACTCCTTATCTGCCATACATGTGAAGCAGATGGCAACAGACCCTTTCAGTATCATTGCCTTTTCAAATGTTCCTCACTCTTGCTGCAGCAATGTGACAATTCTAACTGCACAAATGTTACTTCTATTACCTAGTGTGTTGTCCTTTTCCTACCTTTGGTGGGCCTAAGGTGCTTCATCTATTCATTTACTCAGTAACTTTTAAGCAAGTCTCTTAGTGTAACGTATGTAGTGTGGTACAACTAAAGAAGGAATTTCTGCTGGGGCGAAGAGAACCTTAGGAGACCTGAGGATGAGAATATCTAATTACCATTCTGTTTATTGGTTGACATAACTTTTTTACCTTTACAATCACTTCCTTAAAGGTCACTACAACTAAGAACCGTAAGTTTCACTATTCTTCTAAAGCAACTGAAGATATCAAAGCCTGTCTGGCATCTCTGTGGGCTCCTGTTCTGTGGCAGTGCCTTTACTGGGAAAATAGAACACTTACTAAAAATGGAACAAGTAGGATAGCTGCTTAAGTAAATTTGCTGGGATAAGGCTGGAGTGTGTTAGCAATGAGTTTGAAGGACTAAAGAGGAGGGTAAGACAAAGAAAATGATGTAGGCAAACTGCGTCTGTGCTGAGCTGACACTGCTCTTGGGAGTGATGAGGCTTTCTTCTAGCATATGGGAAATCTTCTAAGGACACAGACTCAGGCAAAAAGTAGAGCAATTCAAAGATCATCCATCTCTTCTAGTGATAATAATTCCTTAGCTTTTATCTCTCTCTGAATCTAAAAGGACTTATAAAGGAATTGCTATAAATTTTTCCCATTAGCCTGTGGTCAACTGGTAGCTGTATAGAAATTGAACTTGAGTGCTGGGTTGTCAGCCTGGTGAAACAATGATGTCAGGGTCTTTGCCAAGCCCAGGAGAGGGGACTCCTGATTGACAGAAGTGGGTATGACACTGCACTGTGTTGGCCTGTGCTGCTGTAAGCCCCAGGCTGCTCCCCGGATCCCAGGCCATTCAGTGCCTGGTGTTCCTCCTGCTCTGCCTCCTCACTCACAGCGCAGTGTGGTGGCAGGGAATGCAACGGAGGACGTGGGGACTGGAGCTTTTGAGCTAATTAGCTCTTTTTTTTTGTTGTTGTTGTTTGGACTGGGCAAAAGGGTGAAGAAAGCAGATTTTGTAGACTGAGGTTTTCTTGCAGCTGTCCTGATTGCCGTGGGAAAGCAAGTAAGCCTGGCCAGTGCTAGTTATTGTGTTGTTGGTTTGCAGTGGTGTGGAGGGGAAAAGAAGTGCTAGATCTCTTTTTTTAATACCCTGAATCCATTTGTTAGGAATGATTTCCTGTTATGGGTCCTAAATTCATTCAGGAGATGTGTAAGGTAATCCTTGTAGCTACCATTGTACTCCTGTGTGTCTGAAGCACTGGGTGGTTGTTTTTGAAGAGGTAAAATACGCCAGTTAGGAGGTAGTTAAAAAACAAGTGATTTCAATCCACGAGATAATGTTGCAAGGACTACAGGCTGATTAGCTTGTCTCATCTCTGGGATCAAATAACTTATGTGTAAGTAAACAATTCCTGAATCCCACAAACAAGTGCTGATGTAATCAGTGGATTTAGGCGACTCCAAACGCTCACAATAAGTGTGAAGAAGTAGGTATTCTGTCTTTATCCAAGAAGCAGATAAAACCTTACCCTAGGTATGTGCAATAACACAAATGTATGTCATATCTGGTTTCCTTTTATATCTTCTTATTCCAGTTGACAAGCAGAGTCAGATGTAGCAGATATACTTAATCTGGAAAAGTGTGTCAGGAGTATCATTTTTTTTTTCCTCTGCTTTTATATTTCCTGCCCTTCTAATATCAAACGTGCTGATCTTATTTCTCCTGGTCATACTTCTCTTTGTACTCTTTTTTCCTATTTCTATTTCTGCTGGCTTTGTGCAGCTCGTTCTATATAAATGTACACAAAGCTACATTTACTTGCTTCTTCCAGAAGGAAAAGAAACTACAGTGATAAATGAAATCTGGTACGTGGAATGAAGGTGGAAATAATGTTGTAGAGTACATCGTGTCTGTGACTGTAGGCTACTTCTGTGTTTATTTTAGAAGTTTCTTAGGTACTATTAGCTGCTTTTATTTTTTTTTTTACCTCTTCCACAGTTTAAAAAACACACTAATAATTTTCATGCAGTAAATAGAAGGCTAGCACTTTAGGACTTAAAACAAAGATTGGAAGAGAAGCCACCCTCCCATACCAAAAACATTTTGAAATAATAATATGAGAAAAAAAAACCAACTTTCTTCATCAGAAATAACAATTGAGATCAAAATACTCCAATACTTTTGAGAGGAAGAACTTGTAATTTGATATGTTGAATTGAAAACTTCCCTTCTCTTCTACATTCAGTGTGAGAGCCTGAAATTCCAGATTGTTGATTAGTTGAAAGGAATCTCTGCTCTGGGAATTTATTCTAGTTTGTGTGTTTTCAGTTAAATCTCCCATGTAAGTCAGTGAACACATTCATAGGTATCCACCAAATAACTCCTGAGGTCTGACCCTGTAGTAGCATCGTAAAAGGGTGCACAAAGCCCTTGCCAAGGCTGGGAAACAGGTATAGTGAGGATGCTGGTTGGTGGCTTGACCGGAGTTTCAACCTTATTAGTCTGTCTCTATGGTGTTATTCAGAGGTGATGTTCAGAAAGCATTTGCAATGAGTTGTTTTCTGGAAAGTCAAATTGAAGATGATATCCAGATGTGGAAAAGGGTGGGTAGGGAAACATGGGAGTATTTTCAGTGGAAATGGGCCTTTCAGTTTGAATTTATTCTTTGCAAGTATTGCGAGGAAATTGGGAAGAGGTTAAGGTTGAATTCCTTTAGCAGAGGATACCAGTCAGGAAGAGTAAGCAGATCTTGTAATTCAGTGAAAGGAACTGACACAACTCTGGAAAGAAGGAATAGAAGCCTTTAGTTCAGATGGGCTGGAAATGCATGAAGAGACAGGATGCAATGAGCAGATGTACTAAAAGGGCAAGACCAAAGAGGACGTGTGCAGGACCACCAGTTCAGCTGTTTCACTTGAGCAAGTTCAGCCAAAGCTACAAAAGCAATGAGGGCTGAAGTCCTCCAGGCTTGCCCATGGCGCTGAAGTGCTTGTAGCACCCTTGCCCAAACTCCACTACTGCACAGGAAAGCTCAGCCATGCAACCATTTGATCCATTTGATCATATCTACCAATGCTTGCATGTTCTCATGATCTTGAAATTATTCAACAGCAACAAAGAGAATTTGTGTGTTTTCATCTCAGAATCTCTTTTTTTTTTTTTACATGCCAGAACTGGTCCTAAATAATTGAAATAATAATGAACATGCAGACTTACTGAAATTGAGAGCCATGGTACTTGCTTCTCAATGGAGGAGAGAAGATGGATTTTTGGGGAGAACTTTGTTTTGCTTGTTTATCACAGAGCAAAACTACCTGTTTACATAAGGAAAACTAACCAGAGAAGTTTTAACACCAATATTTAGTTTGAAAACTGATTTTTCATGGTAATTAAACCTCTGAAGAGCAAACCTTGTATGTGACACTTGGTGTTACAGATGGCATGGGCTGGCTTCTAAGATTTCTGGTTTGAATCATTACCCCTATGTAATATACTGTGGGCCAACCACGCATGATATTCTTGACAAGAATAAACCCAGCTGGCTCATATTAGCAGAAACCAACATTTATTTCAGTCAGCTATTGAGTGATAGTCCTTTCAATGTTACTCTTGTTGCCAAGTCTGTTTTCCAAAACCCCTGAGGACATTGCAGAACATTGTCAGGAGCAGTGATTTTTCACACTCCTACTCTTTGTGACCATCTCCAATTTACCCTTACTTTCCAAGTGTAAAACTGTTTTCTTCATCATCTAGCAGGAACGTTTCGAATGAATTCATATGGTAAAATACATCTCAGAAGCTCTTCCTGTCTCTTCTGGAGAAAGCTGCATTCCAGACGTTGTGGGATGAGTATGTGAAAGGCAGAGTATTTTGGTGCATGGGATATGCTTTTTTTAAAAACAGCTTAAGAAAGTACATGAACAAGAATGCAGACTTTCAGCTTGTGAGAACTAGAAACTGAAATGCATCCAGGATCTTTGGATTGAGAGGAAAACTTGGTGCATTTCTGTGTATAATACTTTCCTAGTGCTACACTGTACTTCTCACCTGTCCTAAAATGTTAACTGTGCATAGTGCAAAGAGAACTACAGATACACAATGACACTAAGGAGGAAAAAAAATGGAGGTGGGGAGTAAATGGATTTAGGCAGTGAAATGCCAAACAATTGGCATTGATTTTGAGGATACTGTGGTGCAGATTTGGTCCAGAAGGGTACTTCAGACTTTGTCTACCTGAGAGCATGTAAACAGTGCCCTTGCTCTTCTAGTCTTGTTCTTAGTGTGATTGATCTTACCGAAGGGCAAGAGCTGTCTGCTGAAAATACTGCAAGCTGGAAGAAAACTGTTATTACAGTAAGACTGAGAATTACCTCTTTTGAAAAGGTATTTCTTGAAGCAAGACACTTCAATGTCACCCATACAGTTAAGAAATGCACATACCTGAAATTGAGCTTGCTTATAAAGTTGGTGGATATATAGCCTTTGTATTAGTTTGAACATCAAAGCATTCAATTGACCCTCCTTAGCATACATTAAAATTACCTTAGTTTGAGTTAACTGTTATTTTTCCTTTCCGTTACTGTCTGGATTTTTGTTTTCCATACTCGGTGTCTCCTTCATCCATCTTGTTCAACACTCATAATCTGTTGAGTACATTTGGATTTTACTGTGCATGCAGAATGCCTGGTTATTGCATTTGAAATATGAAACATTCTGGATGGAGTCACTGGAAATGTAAACAAGGTGCTGAAAGCTGAATTGCAAAGGGAATGTGTGAAGGAGTCTCTCAGCCTAGGGGCATAAATCCACTCCTAGAGAGAGTGGAGCAGGATTGCACTGGTTGTTATTGTGAATTCCAGGTGTCCTTTCATCTGCAGAAGAGCTGCAGGGCACGGAACAGGAAGGATGATTGACACTTTATCCTTCTTTCCTCTTGACCCATCTTTGCTCTTTTCTTCAACACTGAAGTCTCCAGGAGCTGCCGTGGGTAAAGTGTGTGTGTCATCTTAGAGATGAAGAAAACCCCCATCCAGTAGAAGTGTTTATCACACAGTGTTGGTGCCTTTGATTGGAAACCATGGTGGCTGGTTGCATTGTTCAGCTCCTCAGATAGCCACCCCCTTACCACTCTGGCCACAGAGGAAGACAGTTTAACTCCAACAGTTTGCAAATACTATGCCAAACCCCCTGTGCTTGGTGAGGAGATGCATATCTAAGTATCAGAACTGAACACACTTGCTAAATGAATGCTACTTGATCCACTTGGCTGTGCTTCTCTATAAAGTATTTACATAGGTGCATCCCTCCCAAGATTACATTCTGGTTACTTTACCACTATGAAACTGTTATAATTGAGAAGATGGTCAGAGAGGGGGTAGCTAAGAGATTAACAGGAGCCTGAAGGATTTGATTAATATGGAAAATGGCTAGAAGGTGCTAAGGGTGATGGAAGGTGAGATTGGAACATAATACACTATAAATATTTGAAGAACAAAAAATATGAAGAGGAATTACTCAAGACAGAAGCAAGGTGAAACTCGGAAGGTATGAAATAAATGCAAGGAAGAAGAATGTTCCTGACAGCGATATGCTTCAGGCTGTGTACACAGTTCCTCAGAGGGACACATGACCAATAGCATGTCTTAAAACTAAATTGAATAGTCAAGGAATAACAACCTCTAGCAGGTAATCCTTTATGGTAAGGCAGGAGGAGATGATGAGTGACTCAGACATTCATGACAAGATTAAGTACTGATAACATGTCTGGCTCTCTGATATTTTAAAGTCGAGGTGTCATGTAGGGAACAAGATAGTTGAACAGTCTAGTGCACAGACCTCACGGAAGGGAAACGCTGGAAGATGCCAGTCCTGAGATATATGGAAAAGAATAGTCAGTACAGCTTGTAATTTCATCACGGGTTACAGAAATGTACTTTTGTGATGGAGGATGGGACTTTTAATTACGTATTGGATAGCTATGATTGTGTATTAGGCCTGACCCACTTGCTCCACAATGCTGCAGCTGTCAGAGGTGTGTCACAAGTCCCAAAACTACATTGTGCTCATGTGTCTCAGTTCTGCTGCAGGCTAGAGCTAACAACCACTTGCTGCCTGCTTGGCACACTTAATAGAAAGCATCTTTCTGAGGCAACTCAGCTTCAAAATGCAAACCAATAGGACTGCAAAGTGGGGAGTAAGATCTCATTTCAGCCATCCAGACAGGCTTTTGCTGCTACATCTCTCTTCCTCTTTCAACCACCTCCTTTCAGTTAATTCCTTGTCATCAGGCATGTGATATCAGATCTATGTGACCTGTCTTTATATTACGTTTCTCAGTGTCCAAAATCCTCTGCAGAAACACTGTAACTATCTTCAGTATTTAGTATAAATTCAATATTGTCATCAAGAAAAATCACTGACATTGCTCATATTGTATTTTACTTTCAGTGAAGCCACTACAGGAGTCTTTTATTTCTATTAACAAGGTGTTAACTGTAACCTAATAAAGGTGCACAATGCATGAAATCAATTAGCTTTAAGGAGTGTACACAAAGGAAAATGTCTGATTTACCTTCACATTTGTTGAATACAGGTCTTGCGTTAGTTTGAGCATGAAGGCATTCAATTGACTCTGTTTAGTTCTCTTATTTAATTTCTGTGATCATTTTCCTTGCCTCTTTACTTCAGTTTTAAAATACTTGGATCTCAGTTTGAAAATTCCCTGAAGTCAGAACAACTTCAAATTATAATGTTGATTTAAAAAAAAATCATTTGGGTTCTAAGAGCTTATTAGTTAAAACCTATATTCCAAGACCATCTCCAACTTCATAGAAGGATTTCAGTTTTTAATAGATTTTTGGTTTTCAACTTCATTAATTTGTAACTTGAAGAAGCCTGGGAAGCCTCTTATTCAATAGAGAGAACTTTTCAAACCATGGCCAAGCCTACAGTGGGGTTTTTTTTAAGCAAAGGAAATGCACATCAGCTTTTATTTTGCAATATGTTGTCCAAAATATTGAGAGCTCTGTATATAAATGTTAATCAAACTAGATTACAAATCAATGTTAATAAATATAAACATAAACGCTAATCAAATTAGAATACAAGTTTTTTTCTTGCACCATCTAGTTGTGAACTGCATTTCCATAATGCTTCCTTGTCGTTCAGAGCTGCTGCTGAACTGCAGAGCACCTCAGGACTGCAAATAGTGGCAACAGCTAAGCATTTGGGAAACTTGTTTGTTGGGTGGTTTTGGTCTTGGTTGGGGTTTTTTGGCTGGATGCTTTTGGTGTGTGACTTTACTGACAAAATCAGCATAAATGGGTCTGTAAATTATCCAGAGAGCTGTCCTGTGAGGAAGTCATATGGGAAGAGTTGCTGATGCTGCTTTACTGCTCTTGTTAAGATTTCTGTGTAGTGGAAGTAGGAGGGTTGTGTTGCTGACTGGCTAATTAGCCTCTTATTCATGGTACAAAACAAATGAGAAGAGCTTGATCAATTTGGTCCCCCAGGGCTTTTACTCCTGCTGACCCCTGGGTACCTGCAGTCAAAGGGACCTCTGTGTTTCCCCATGTGATGGTTCTTGCCTTGCAGGAGCCTTCCCGTCCTAATTCTGGTGTATGCTTTGCCACATTTCTTTCAGCTTCCTTATCAGAATCATTTCAGGGAGCATCTCCCCAGGGTGAAGTGGAAGAACCTCTACTGTCTGTCCGATGAGCAGACCTGGTGTTCAGCAGGATGTGTCACACTCTCAGCAGCTCCCTCTTCAGAGCCGCGTGGCCTTTGTTGTGGGCATATCATAGAGGATCAGGCCAGTGGGACATGTAGCTGTCAGGAGCCTTTTTAATAAATCCTTTACAACTTGGATCTCCAATGCATTGAATACTTTGCTCCAGTCTTGAGGCACCTGAGCAGTGTGTAAGGGTGAGAGTAATTGGGTCCACAGGCTTCAATGGGACTTCTAGCTGTCCAATTTAGTAAATACTTAAATGATGAGTTAGGGACTTGGAGACTGGGGATCTTGTGCCAAACAGGATAGCATTGAGCCCCCAAGACAGCTGCCAACCTTAAAACCCAGAAGAGTTTATTTTATCAATTAAAAAGGCAAAAGCTCATGAATAATGTAGTCAAATCAATTGTGCCTGTTCAAAACATCAGTTAATCACAGAAAAGGAATCAGGCTATGTGCTACGCTTTAATGTTCACCACTGGGAATTGAGAGGCCCCTTCTATTCATTCTTGGAAAGTAACAAGCAGGAACTGCAGCTGTGGTTGGCTGGGGCAGAGGCTTGTGCTATGAGATCGCTCTGGAAAACAGAGTTAGTAATGGATTGAAGTTGTACAGTTACAATCTGACCTATGGTTGTGTCACCCAGTGTTTTCAAGGCAAGTGCATTCATATGTGCTCATCATCTAATGAGACAGACAGAATAAAGAGTCATTCTTTAGGGAAAAGACGAATAAAAAAATAAGAGCTATGCCAGACCGCTCGATTCACAGCACTTGCCCAGAAAAAATAAGGGTTTCTAAAAGGTCTTGGGGGTATGTGTATTGGTGGGCTTAGGTGGGATATGCCATGCCTGGGATAACCAAAGTTTTTATGTCCCCTGGGGCTCTGGGCTGGTTCAGCTCCTTAGCTGTTACAATGGCAATAGTGTTGGGTGGGATTATTTCAAACCAAGTAGGTTGTTGTGGCTTCCTTCACAGCAGCTAGTTGTATACCTTAACTGGGAACATTTTCTAGGTAGATTGTCCTTAAGCTCTTAATTACTCTTGGGGCCAGCTAGAACTAAGGAACCCCACAGCTGTGGATGTTGTCTCCCATTACACCTGGAGGCTGTGAAGTCTTTAGGGATTAAGAGAAAAATCCCACCAGGACCTTGCTGCATCTTGCAAAAACCAACCTTTAAGTGACTTCCCAGTGTCTAACTAAAAGCCCTTGGCACAGCAAAGAGTTGTCATGGATACTTCAATTCCAGGACATTATAAAGCCCATCATTCATTACATTTGTAAAATCTTTAACACTAAAATCTGCTCTGGATACCATTGCAAACCTACATCAAAGCACATGCTACCGTGTTACAAGAATAACCTCTTTAGATCCTCAGGCATGGTGAGGGCTCAAAACCCCCTTAACTGTGCCATCACCTGAGTGCTGTTAGGATGCTCTTTAATGTAAATAAAGGTAAAAAATGTCATGCTTTGACTAGAGATCCCTTACAGCTACAGATGTGTGACCGCCTTGTTCAGCCTGAAGCGTTTTGTGTTCCTTTAGTTGAGGTGAGCTATTCTGGATACATGATATTGCCTGATAAGCACAGACCTGCAACCCCAGAGCTGTTTTGTGTATTTTGGAAGCTGGAGCAAATGCCAGGCTAAAGGGTTGACTTTTGATTGTTTGTTTTATTGTAAAGATGTGGAGAGGAATTTCCTGCATGTTAAAGTTGCAAACTGAACAGCATAAAGAAAAGCTGAAAATAAAACCATCATTAACCTGCCTTGGCTTTGGTGTGGGTCTGTTAAATATAGATTTTACCCTGTGTCTTTGATTAATTGCTAATTAATGCAACAGATCTCTGTGCATCTCTCTAGAATTTATTTTAGCTAGGTGCTGACAGATCACAAGGAGAAGCCAGGTGAAGCAAGGGCGAGTCCTGAAAGACAACTTCTTCCATGTTTCCTTAAAAATTCTTTCTAAGAGCTGATAGCAACAGCAATACCTGTGTTATTGTTCTATTCAGCTGCTGTAGGGAAAAAACATTTTTTTTTCAGAAAATGTAGCTGGCCTGGTCCCAGTAACAATACTGAAGTTGACTTCAGTAAGCTGTCATATCCTCCAGTATTTATATTATTTCCCCTTTGATGTTAAAAAGAATGAATTGTAAGGTCTCTGAGTGCATGGCATTGCTACTTTGTTGGCTTGAGTGACACAGAGAGGTAATTAAGGTCTGACTGAAAAACATGCATGTGCTAATAATAATGCCCCCTGGCTGTAGTTTATATGGGCTAATAAATTTGTAATTAAAGACAATGTTTGCCTCCCAAGCACTGTCTGCCACTCTGTAATGAAGAACTACAGCCTTGCTTGTAGCTTGACTGCTACCAAGGCATCTCCAGTTGCTGGTAACTCTTTAGTGTGTACATCTGGAGTCAGAGCAGAGCTGTGGGCAAATAAGGCAGCCGTGGCA
The DNA here is from genome assembly GCA_013401255.1 of Urocolius indicus. Classification (NCBI taxonomy): domain Eukaryota; kingdom Metazoa; phylum Chordata; class Aves; order Coliiformes; family Coliidae; genus Urocolius; species Urocolius indicus. Next base: position 121,582 of record WBNH01002709.1, on the reverse strand, counting down.
CAACATAGGCTTTGTTACGTGAGCAAAGATGAGCGTTATGAGGGTTAAAACTGCAGAAGAGCTGCAGCCAAATTCAGAGGAGAGCTGGCTGCAGGGAAAGACTGCAACTGACCATGTTGTTTCTGAGAAGGAAACCAGAAGGGATGAGTTGGTACATTTTCCTGATGGAAGCACACATCACACTGGCATCTCCTGCCTCACCCTGAGCATGCACTGGAGGCACAGAGGACTGCAACCCTTCTCTCTTGTCTGGCTGGTCTCTGCTGGAAAGTGAATCTCATGACAGTATATCACTGCAGGAAAGATTAACAACAAACACAACCTCCTCCTGAGCTGTGTTTCAAGGTCTTGTCCAGGGCCTATCAGAGACGATAAATCTTCTTGCAGCCTTGACTGCGTTAGGCCCTTGTTCTGTATATGCAATTCATTTCTGCAGGAGCACTCCATTATCTCTGTCCTGTTTTCCAGGTATGATGTTCATGATGTTATATTCTGCACCTGAGTCAAATTCTCTACTACTTTGTTTCACCTCTTATGCAAAATATTGTTCTGGTGTCTCTCTCAGGTGAAGGTGAGCAACAGTAATATCAGAGAGGATTAGACAGGGGGTAAACCCTTCATGTTGTCAAAAGAAAATGTCTTTGTGGTTTTGAACTTGAAGTGCAGGAATAAATACAGGAAGCCAACGACTGAATTGAATTTGGATGAATCATTGTGGGGTTTCTTTTACCCTCTTGTTTTTTGTGGCAGAGATGTACTAAATTGCATTAAAGAATGTGTCTGTGCTATAAAATTAAAAATAATGGCTATGTGTACATGCTTATAGCAAATGGTCTAGTCTTACTCAGGATGTTGGTAATAAATACTGAAAGCCGTGCATCCTACCAGGAGATATGGCAGACCTGTTAAAAGAACAACTACAATTTATAGTCTCTCTGCTGTGTGCCAACACTTTCAAAATGGATCAGCTTCTTGAGGTTTTGGTGCAGGTGCTGGCATTGTCCGTGGGAATGAATCAATGTGAAGGTGCATTAGCCTTGTGTAAAGCATGAGGAAACTCTCAATGACTAGTAACTTTTATAAAATAATTGTGCGCTTTGAGGGGTTGCAGTGGTTTGGGTTTGGTGTCTTTTAACATGCAGGAGAAACTGTAAAGCTGCCCTCATGATGGGGTTGGAAAAAGTGATTACAGTAAGTCTACACTTCAATGGATCTCCAGTCATTAGCTTCAGCCTCAGGTCTACTAACCTTTCAAGGAGAATAAATCAAAAATGCTTAAAATGCTTCAGATATGCTGAAGGCAACACCCACCTTCTGCATAGTTAAAAACATCAAAAAGGGAAAGAGGGCTTGATAATGATGATGTTTGGGAACTCGAGAAATTACAGAGGTCACTTCAGATCCCATTGGCCCTTGAGCAAAACTGTTTCAAGGCATTTTAGTTTTCTGACCTTCTTTGTACATATTTGAAAGCCACAGCTTTTTACCTAAAGTGCTCTAAAGAAGATTAAACAGCTTTTTCCCATCTTGCTGTGTTCATGGTGTGTAGGAAGAGCTATCAGTTTGGGCTGCTATTAAGATGGATGGTTTTCTGCTTGATTTGGAAAACGTGTTTAAACATACTTTGTTTTATGTTTTTTGTGTTCTGTTATACTCTGAAAATGGGGGAAGAACGAAGCTTGCCTTAATTTGGTGACTTCCATTCAAAAGGGAATAAATGCTTTAAGAGCAAAGCACACCGACATCTAGAGGTCAGTTCTCTTGCAGACATAAATAGCAGCATGTGTTAAACAGCAAGCTGCAGCTCTGCAGAGTGATGGAGTCTGGAAATATATCTATCCAAAGGAAAACTGGGGAAAAATAGAGGATAAAAACATAAACTGGATGAGTTGTAAGAGCAATTAGTCTTGAACAATTGTATGAGGAATGAAGGATTTGATAAATACTGTCTTTCTGTGTGATTTTATGTGGTTGTATCTTGACACTGTGTTGATCAGAGATGCTCTTTTGCTCAGGACAGAGCTATTTGGGGCACAGAGGGCTCCCATGACATAAAGACTTGTTTCCATGTTGAGCACTGAGTCTGACACATCACAGCCTGAACTGGGACTACTGAACTATGAAATGTCTTTGATCAGGAGTGTAGTGCTTGGGTAAGGAGCCTCAGAGAGATCACTAGAGCTTTGGAGGGGCATCTGCTTTGCTGGGCTGAAGGACAGACTCCAGAAGGAGATTGTGATTTAGGTAAAGGGGCTGCATACAAGCACAGGTGAGCAGCACTCATCTCTGCACAAGGGCATCTTTGAGGCAATGAATTGTGTATGAAGATGATTACTGTTTCTGAGAAACTTTGGTTAGAGAATCCTCATGAAAAAGGTGTCAACTGGAGCAAGCAGCAAAACCCAGCTGCAGCTCAACTAGGGAAACTGTAGGCACCCAGAGACCATTTGTGACGTACAGGATCATGTCCCTGGAGAAAGGTGCCAGACATGGGGTAGGAGATGCAGGTGAGAAGGTCTGAGCAGAGTCCAGAACTGCAATTCACAGCCTTTTGGTTTCGTTCTTCCAGGCTAGTCTCGCTTTTCCTGGGTGGTTTGGGGGTTTTTTTGGCTCTTGGTGTGACCTCAGTCAGCAGAAAGTGGACACACACAAGGTTTGGAGTCCTCCATCAAAGCCCCCTGCACTTGACAGACAATTCTTATCATGTTACTGGATGTCTCACCTAAACCAGAGCTCCCAAAGACACGACAGTGTTGGCCTTTTGGTGCAACATTGGCTCTGACCCAGCAGAGGAGCTGAGTTACCTTTCTGGCAGCAGTTTCCAGCCTTAGGTGGGGTTTTGTCTCTAGGGACTCTCATTCCAAGCACAAATCTGAATGTGGGGCTGTACTCTGCTCAATTTAGGAACTCCCCAGGGATCATCTTACAGGACAGAACAGCAACAGACACGAAAGGGCAATGATGGTGTTTACAGCATGCTCCAGTGCTGCTAATTACAACCAGTGCTGCAGCACTCAGGCTCCTTCATGTCCACATGAAGTCATCCTCGGGGTTTATAACCCAGCAATACACACTTCCTGCTTGAAATAGCCTCTCAGTCAGATCTGGAGAAGTAACTGTGGGTTTTTGAACTTCAGATGAAAAGCCTGTTGCCAAATCTCTTATTTATCTGAGTTTCCCTTTAATAAGAGATTGAACTGAGCTGAGGATGCAGAGATTCAGCCTGAGATTTCTGGAATTCACATTTGCTGTTGCCTGATACACATTGCCTTACATGAGTCAATTAGCCTGTACTGAGGATAGATTTTTTTCCTCCTGTTTTATATTTACATGCTTTGCTGAGAGCTTGCCCCTGCTGGGATTAAGGAATTTCCTCTTTGTGATATTCTTCCAGTGATGAGCATAAAACTAAAGTTGAGTAGAGGTTGTTTGATGTCTCGTCTCTAAATAAAAGCATTCTGCAAATGACAGCAGCGGTGCTCTGGGCAGGTTATCTGCACATACAGAATGCTTCTGGTGAGGAGCAGGAGACTGTGCTTTGGTATCCCACAGCTTTTGGGATAGGTTTCACATACAGCTGGATGGGGCTTTGCATAAAGGCTTGAAATTCTTGGAATATCCTTATTGTCAGAGACAGCAGGACTGACCATGCTTCTCTCAACTCTGTCTAATGAATGTTGCACATCAGTTTGGTGTGCTTTGTCCCAGGGATAAAAGCTTTTATAGCTCAGCATATTTGCTAAGATCTCCACTGCTCTCTTGGTAAGGAGATTAGTTGAGGAAATAAGTTTAGCTCCCTCAGGAACTGTGGTGTGTTGCCTGTTTTTAAATACACAGATGCCATCAGAAGAAAAAAAACCCCTCCAAATATTATCAAGCTGTGATGTCTAAAACATTCTTATATTCTAAAAGACTATTGCTTTGATACTGAAGACTTAGATGTCACAAAAGGGAATGGGTATGATTGAATTTGTTTTTGCAGGGCTACAGCTAAGCAGTATGGTAACATTCTAATGGTGGCTATTGGCAGCATATTTGCAGGAAAAAAAACACAAACATCTTCCTAATGTAAGTTTTGTGCTGTATTTTCTGGAGTATGTTAGTCACAGCATAACTTCGAGAAAGCAAATAGGAATATATCCATTTCTCTCTCACCTCAAACTAGCCTTTGTAATTGCACATCTTTTGCTTTAGCTTTTAGCTTGAATGTCCCAGATGATTTGAATTCTTGTGTTGAGTTGGAGGAGAGTCAAGCTGCCAGATATTTTAATGTAGCTCTGTATTTGTCATGTGAGATGTTTGGCTCAGAGAAATTGATTCCACAGTTTTGTTTTCCTTGACAAAGGAAAATCGTGCAGCGCTCTGCACGCCATGGCCAGGCTCAGATTACCTAATGCATGAATTCCCTTTGACATTACAGTGCAACAACAGCCTTCCTAAAACCCAGTGGTAGGTTGGTCTGTTGGTGCATGAGATGTCACCTGGCACAATGGTCTTTGGGACATCATTGCCTGCATTTCAGCTTCTTCCTCACAAAGAAGTAGGTCACCGCTAAGTTGCTTCTGGCGTTGCTGTGTTAGGTTCCTGTGTACAATTCATTTTTTCTTTGAACTAAGGTGAAAAAAAGCTTATTTAGCGTAATCTGAAGGTGATTGCTGATAATCTGAAGAGCTGCTGCAAAATCCCAGTGTTGAGACATTAAAACAATGAGGATGTGTGAATCTGTGAGAAACTGTGGGGGAAAACGTAGGTGATTCAGAAGGAACGATAAACCCAACAAACAAATGCCCTGTGTTTTGGTGCTATCACTGCTGCCATCAGGCTAAAGAAGTCCCTGCCATAGCTTTGATGCACGGTTGGCTCTTTGAGCTTTGTTCCTTTTCTAATTGGATGCAGATACAGTGTTGCAGACATTCATACTGGTGGTGGCTGCCAGGCTAATCCAGCCTATTGCCTGCATGCCATATCTCAGTGCTAACTGCATGCTCTGCCAGTGTTGGGCACCGTGTCCCGCCGTTACGCTCTTTGTCCTCCAGCCCTCCTGCTCTTCTGTCTCTCACACTGGCTTCAAAACCTTCAGTGTCTCAAGTTGTTGTGCTGCAAAGGGGCTCTGCTGTGCTCACCTGTTCCACCACAGCAGGCAAACCAGCTCAGGATCTACTTGAAGATAGACTTTATTAGTTCACTCATTGGTAAGTGTAGGTGGGGGAGAAGAGAAAGCATCTTTCTCTGCCTTGCATTTTTAGGAGGAGTAAATAATACAATAAGACTTAAACTGTCCTGGAAAGCTCTTTGTGCAGTCTGAGCATTTTCACCCTATATATTTATACAATATCTTGTGTTCTCATAGATGTGTTGTTTGCCTTTGCTCAGTAATTCCCTTAACCCATCAGTAAGAAACATTTATTTAATGATAATTGAAAAACAAACGGGAAAAAAAAAACACCCTACCCAGAAAATGCTTTGGGATTTAGTTACTGAAAAAAATGCCTTGTCCCTGTGGAGTATCTGCAACTGAGACAAGTAAAACTTCTCAGGTTTGATTTGGGGATAAAGTCCCTTTGAGAAGGGGTTTGGTGAAGAGGATAAAGAAAGGTCTGGAGGCAGTGTCGTGGGTCTGGACTCTTCCTTTCACTATGGGATGCTTGGGAGACCTCAGCACATGGTTTAGAAACAAAGATCTGATACCCACTTTGTCTTGTCAGATTCATTAATGTTGTGGGCATGATCCCTTAATAAAAGTGCCAATATGAGACTGTTTAATGGGTAATTAAACCTGATGAACCAGGAGGAGGTCCTTTCCCATGCTGTGAAGTGATCTGTGTATTATTTAAATGATTCTAAAAGCTGGATGTTCCACTGGGGATCCCAAGGGCAGCTGAGCAAGATTGCTGTACAGAGGAAAGCACAGCAGTGCTGGATGTTGGTGGTGTCAGTGTTTTGGATGTCTGCATTACGTGAGTTTATGTAAAGCCACAGGGAGCAGGAGGCAAGCAAAGTGTCACATTAAATAGAGAGAAAATACTCAGCCACCTTGGACAAGTTAATATGCAATGGACAAGTACATACATGAATGGAGCAGATCAAAGACAAGTGTCTGAATAATGCTGCCCTTTATGGGACTTGTGCTGAGCTGTGAGTTTCCTTGCAGGGCATGGGGATGGGCTGACTGCAGTGCTCTCTGTCCGACAGCCTCAGGCGTAGCTCCTGCCTCACGCTTTCTTCTCTGGAAGTAATGGGGATGTTGCATTCACAGGCCTTTACTTGTGGCTCTTCATAAATGACCACCAAAGTCTGCTTCCCATGTGCTTAGACTTTAAAAGATATGGATTTACCTGAGGAGCAGTAGGCAAGGAAGTATTAAAGACCTTCCCTTTCTCTTTGGTATCAGTTGCTATAGTCTCTGGAGAGCTGTGATGTGTTACTACACTCGTGCATCCTCTCCTTTAGATCAGGGCTGTGCCATTTGCAGCATAGCAGGGATCTGATATTTATTGGTTATTCTAATTGCTGTCCACTCAAAGTTCGATTGTTCTTTGAAAAAGCAAAACCTAAACTCACTATAAAATGGATATAATTTTGAATAATGTCAATATACCCTGGATTTTTACACAGGGTGGTGAGTGTGAGTGTGTCTCTGAGTATGGGCTTGTCATGTAGAATTGTAGGGATCACTGTTCGCTTTCCCTGGATTGGTAGAAGTTTTACCTGTGACTTCTGTGGGCCTGGGACATTCTGTACTTGCTGGAGTGGATATTAACACTTGAATGCAAATATCATTGGGGTTTTTGGTGGGACATTGCTATAGGGTGCAACAGTCAGAACAGTGCCAATGTAATCTTAATGGCCGGTTGTATGTTATAGAGTATCCATCTCCTGTTCTTCCTAAAGGCTTTTCCATCAATCTCCTTTCAATAGATTTTCTTTGTGTGCCAGCCAGGTTTTTTCCCTCTTGTTGTTTGCCTCTGGTTTTGAGACGTGCTATAAACACTGGTATGTAACAGGAGACCACACGGTATCAGCGTATGAACCTGCTGCAGCAGGCGTTGGACCTTGAGGTACTGAGTCGAGCTGCAGCTACGAAACACAGGCTTCTTGCTGCCTGAAAAGCGTGGCATGCTCTTTAAAAATAGGCATTGAATCGTGTGGATCCAGGATTTGGAAGAGGGATAAAACTGACAGTTGCGGAGCCCTGTAATTATAATGAAAACACTAGAGGTCTGTTGCATTTGATGTACTTACAGAGGACTGGGCTTTGCTGTTCTTGTCTGTGACATGTTAAAGGTTACTCCATGGTCTGTTTCAGGGATATAAATAGGTTTTACTAGGTAAAGTGCTAGCTAGTATAAATAAAGATGTCAAATAATAGTCCATAACAAAAATCCAAGTGAATGGTGGAGAATGATGGCTTTCACTGTGTACTCAGGTGTCTTATATCTAATATGCCATAAAAGTGTTGTGTTTTGTAGCCATGGTTTATATTGAAGGGGAGTGATGTTACATTTCCTAGCCTCCAGTACACCCTTTGAACAAGCCTTTATCCCCAGATATGCCAGCAATTGCAAAGCCCAGTAAGGTTTTCATTTAAGAACCATGTGGGAAGCATATGGGAAAATATCTCTTTGGTTGACCTGTCATTTCATTACTGACACCTTATGAAATCTTTTCTTTGTTTGTCTTTGCTTAGGTGTTCTTGCTTTCCCTTGAAATTCAACTCTTCTCCCCTGGGCAAGCCAATGCTGTTGTTTGCTCGCTGGGAGAAAGAAAAATATATGTCTACTGTGGTGGGCTAAGCCTGTGTGCAGTCCAGGTGCCCACCAGAGCTGCTCTGTCTCTCCCCTCCTCAGCTGGGTGGGATGGGAGAAAATATAACAAGGCTCATGTACTGAGATAAGGACAGGGAGAGATCAACAGTTACTGTCATGGGCAACAGACTCAACCTGGGGGAAACAGTTTATTACCAATCAAATCAGAATAGATTAATGAAAAGTAAACCAAATACCTTCACCCCGTCACTCTCTCCTTCCTGGGCTTAACTTCACCCTCAAATTCTCTACCTCCTGGTGCAGGGGGCCGGGGAATGGGGTCAGTTCATCACACATGGCCTCTGTGGCTGCAGGGGCAGGGCCTCACCATGGGCTGCACCTCAGGCTGCAGGGAACCTCTGCTCAGGGCCTGGAGCACCTCCTGCCCTCCTTCTGCACTGACCTTGGTGTCTGCAGAGATGTTCCTCACACATTCTCACTCCTCTCTTTGGCTGCAGTCTTTTTTTCCTCTTTTCTCACATGTGTTATCCCAGAGGGGTTGCCACCTTCACCTTGCCCAGCAGCAGGTCTGTCTTGGAGACATCTGACTTAAGATATGAGGAAGTTCTGTTAGCTTCTCCCAGAACCCCCCCCTTTAGCCTCCCCCACTAACAAAACCTGTGTGCTGAAACCCAATACACTACCGATAATTGAACTTCAGTTGGGGGAATAAGCAGCAGTAGCAGATGAGATTCCCTAAGACAGCTCTGTCTTCTGTGAAAGTGCCCTTGATGATGAAGATGGAAGTTAGATCAGTATGGAAAACATGACCTAGATGTTCTTTATAAGCAGAATACTTATATGTACACATAAATATATATATTATGTTGTTCTAGGCACTGGCAGCTCTTTAAAAGAGCAGCAAAAGCTCTTTTTCTAGAGAAATACCACATCAGCAGGCTTGTTTGCCTCAGCATAGACTCCAGCAATTAAAGCCACAGCTAGATGATAGCTTTGGCTGGGGTAGTTTTCATAGTAGCTACTATGGCACTATGTTTGGGATTTGTGCTAAAAACAGTGTTGGTAACACAGGGGTGTTTTCACTGCTGCTGAGCAGTGCCTACACAGAGTCAAGGTCTTTTCTGCCTCTCACACCATCCCACCAGCAAGGAGTCTGAGGAGCCATAGGGGACACAGCTGGGACAGCCCTCCCAGACTGTACAACATCATGTCAGTGTGTAAAGCTGGAGGGAGAGGAAGGATGTTCAGTGTGATGGAGCCTGTGTTTCAGAATCGCCATCACATGTGATGGAGCCCTGCTGTCCTGGAGATGGCTGGACACCTGTCTGCCCATGGGAAGTGCTGAATTAATTCCTTGTTTTGCTTTGTGCTTTGCTTGTGTGCACAGCTTTTACTTTATCTCTTGAACTGTCTTTATCTCAGCCCATGGGTTGTCTCACTTTTTTCCCCCCTTTTACTGTGAGGGTGAGGGAGCCCTGGCCCAGGTGCCCAGGGAGGGTGTGGAGGCTCCTTTTTGGAGGTCTTCAAGACCCACCTGGACACGTTCCTATGTGATCTGATCTAGGTGGGACCTGCTTCTGCAGGGGGGGTTATCTCTAAAGGCCTCTTCCAACCCCTACCATTCTGTGATTTTTATGATCCCAATTCTCTTCCCCCTCGCAGTGAGGGGTGGCGAGCAAGTTGCTGTGTGGTGAGATTTAGTTGCCACCTGGGGTTAAACCACAACAACCTACAAGAAAAGCTGAAAGCTTTCCCTACAAGCCTTCCTCCTCGCTAATGCGGCTGAAAAGCCATTAATTCTGGCTCTGGCCTGGCTTTGGCGGGGATAGGGTTAAATTCCCCCCAGGCGCTGCCGTGGCCGTGTGACATCACGTGCAGTATATAAGGGCAGGTGCCGTGGGGCTCAGTGGCGGTTTGGGGTAGCACTCGCCGTGTGGGTTCTCTTTGATGGCACTGGAAATGCTCCTTCTGCCATTGCGGTAAAATAGCCTTATCTCACCCCACAGAGCTTTACCTTTTCCTCCCCATCCTGCTGAGGTGGGAATAGTGAGCAGCTGCACGATGTGGTTATTGCCAGCTGGGTTTATACCGTGACACCCACCCAGGGCTGAGTTGAAAAGCAGATCCTTTCCAGGTTCCCTGCATCAAAAAAAGAGAGAGAGTCAGGTCTGCTTTCATTCAACAGCACAATCAACTGTACCTAGAAATATTTTACCCTTTCTGCATTGGTTTGGGTGTAGGGCGCCTATACTCTAGGCACAGAGACTTTCTGTACTGGCTGTGAGTGGTCAGAAACTTTGCAGAAGCTGTTTTGTATTATGAATGTTTTTTAACATGAAGCCTAATTGTCAGGGGTTCTTGGATAATTGATGTTATAGCCAAGAATAGTTTGAATATGATTAGTTGACACAAGGTAGAGAACTGTCGTTTTTATAACAAAATCAAACATGTCATTGGAGTTCATAGCATTTGAATAACTTTATTAAGCATTAAGATAGTTAAAATAAACCCTTAATTTGCTATGGAACTAGATAAACAGCAAGGTAACTCAAACACACAAGACCCACCTGCTGATTATTCATGTGATTCAGTCAGTTACTGTAGTGAAATTTTAAACCTATAGGGCTTAAACAAGTTTGAGTTGCATGTAGGCATGATACTGGCCAATTCCCCAAAAAAGATTAACAGACTACAATATATGCCTTCAGGTTCCTAGTGCACTACTGAGATTATCCACATAAAAGAAATAAAATGTATCTTTCAAGCAATTCACAAACTCAAGAACTGAATTCAGAAGTATTGTTTTCTCATTCACTGAATTGCTCTGAGTAGCTTTTCTTCCCTCCTCCCATCAAAAGCTTTATTCCAAAACCCCCACTACTTGGGATCCCAGTTCTCCCAGCACTTACTGCATTAGTATGTTTTGTCTGAACATGTGATATCACTGATTTCCATGGGACTGCCCATGTACTTGGAGTCAGGTGTGCTTCAGCATTAGGAGTGTCAATAAAGTTATTTTTCAGTGTGTGGGTCTCCTACTCCAAAGACCACAGGGCTCTGGAGACCAGGCTTTCAGACCGGTAGCTGGAATTGACAAGCTTAAGACCCGGAGTCCTTAATTTCATTTATCTCAAGAGGTACTCCAGCCAACCTGCTAAATAATTGGTATGTAGCACCTCTCAGTTAATCCTGACAGTGATAGCTGGTGTGCTCTGGGCACTGGTTAGCCCATTGAATGGAACCTGTCGAATAGCTGTGAACCTATCTGTGATTCCTGCTTCATCTCTAGTGAACCACTACAGGCAGCTTGGTAACTAAACTGAGTGAGCAGCTCTTCTATTCGTTGGTTTTGTTAAATGGAATTTAACAATTGATGCAGTTTTGTAGAGGCAGGAAAAAAAACCCATGAAATCCATCCATGGGATATTTCTGTTGAAGATTGGAAATGCTCAGTTTTGAAAGCAGGCTTCTCCCACCGGGTTACCACAGAGCACAGGTAGTCAGGCAGAGGTTTGCTCAGAGCTTTGCCTTGTGCAGCTTGCTTTCCTAAGGCCTATTCCCAGCCTGCATGTGCCTTTCTCCATATCCAGCTGAGCTTACTGCATCAGAGGTGGAGATGGCCAAAGTTCTGTCAAAGAATCCTTCTTCTATCTTTGTGCTTCTGAACATCAAAACAACAAATACTGAAAACGAAACAAAACCATCCTGTGTTAGCTGTTCTGTCTTACTGGTATGAAGTTACCCTGGAGTAGTAGTGAACAGCATTTTTGAATAGCCAAACCTTTTCAGTGTGAATTCTGGAAATGGGAAGATGTTTTCCAGAGAGCAAAGCAGTTTGCAAAGCTGCTGTTGTGATGTGTTCCATCTCACGCCTGTGGATCTTGTTCCTGCTTATATACTGTGACCCCTCTGGGTCATAATAACCTTTCTTTCTAGAACTGTCTCTACCTCAAGCACTTTCTGTTTAAAGCGGGTTACTTTGTTACTGATGGTGAAAGCGCCATGGAATGAGTCAGCTCTGTACTGCTTGCACTCTGTTGAATGAAGGGCTGCTGAAGGCATAATTTCTTTATTACTGAAACCTGCTTTTGAGAAAATTTTATAATCCAGTGCTTCCTTGTAGATCTGTGTGTCTAATTATAGAATCATTGAATGGTTTCAGCTGGAAGAGACCACTCATGGAGTGCAGCCTGTGTCCCAGCCCCATCACCCACCAGCCCATTGCCCTCAGTGCAACACCCACCTGGCTCTGAAACCCCTCCAGGAACGGTGACTCCAGCAGCTCCCTGGACAACCTGACAACCCTGGCAGCAAAGAAATCCCTCCTCAGATCCAGCCTGAACCTTCCCTGGTGCAACTTGAGGCTGTTTCCTCTTGTTCTGTTGTTACTGGGGAGAACAGACAGACCCCCCACCTCACTACAGCTTCTTTCAAGTAGTTGTAGAGAGCAATAACGTCTCCCCTGAGGCTTCTTTCCTCCAGGCTAAACTGCCCCAGATCCCTCAGCCTTCCCTCAGATGAGATGTGCTCCAAATCCTTTTCCTAGCTTGGTAGCCCACCTCTGGATCATCTCCAGCACCTCCATGTCCTTCTCATAGAGAGGGGCCCAAAACCGAACACAGTATTCGAGGTGTAGCTTCATCAAAGCTGAGTACAGGGGAATGATCACCTTCCTACTCTGTTCCTGATACAAGCCAGGATGCCCTTGGCCTTCTTGGCCATCTGGGCACACTGCTGGCTCATGTTCAGCCACTGTCAATGAACACTCCCAGGTCCTTCTCCGCATGACAGCTAGAAAGCAAACACCAGAGCCTCATGTGAAGAACACAGGGACATTGCTATGCTGCCAGGTTGTGTGCCCTAACATGGGCAGATGCAGGAACACAGGAACAGCAATGCTCTGGTTAATTATTCTGATAACTTTCCTCTTTAAAAGACTCTAAGTGTATATTTTAGGAGAAAACTAAAATATTGTTGCATGTAGTAGTTTATTTCCCAGAGAAATCTCTCCCATGACTATTAGCCTTTCTGCAGTAATTACTCTGTGCAGAAAATGCTAATACCCTGTCCAGGACGCAAATAAACCATTGCTGCTTGCGCATGGTCCTGGCTGTGCTGCTTGATTTCATCAGCCATCTCCAGCTCTGCTGTTTCTAAGAGGAGACTTGAGCACACAGCCACAAGCTAGAAACTCCCATCCTGCTCATGTTCTCCGTTTCTTTGAGGCTTTGAGGAGCTTAAAGATCACCTCACTCAAAATATTTGACCAGTATCTGTGCTCTGTGAGAAGGTAACTCCAGTACTTCTCACCTCAAGCATTTTTCTATCTGTCTTTTCATGTCTTCTTTTCTGGAAAATTCCCCTTCCTTCTCTTTTCTGTTTCATGACCTGCATCCACTGGCAAGAAAAAAGGACAAGACTAGGGAAGGCAGCAAGGTGTGAAACATGCTCAGGCTTTGATAAAAATCTGAAATCATATTTCCCCCTTTCATTCCCTAAATACTCTTTCCTGCCTGCCCCAACATCCCACGTTGTCCCAGCCATTCCTCAAAGCCCTTCAGAAATAACCAAGGCATTTAGGATTAATAGGTGTGCTTTAGTGTTTCCATCCACCAAACGAGTATTGCTCCTCCAGAGGTTATGGTCAGTGCTGATGGCTCTAAAGCTCCTTAAAGATATGATGCCATAAAAAATGTACAAAGACTATTTATAGCTTCTTATTTTTTATATGCAATATTTACTGTCTTTCCCTATCTTCTCACGGAACAGAACCAATAGTGCTCTGCTCTGAAAATGTGTGGTAAATCAATTGGCCAACAGTTTTTTTCAAGTATCCCTTACTTAATGTTAGTTTTCATGCACACATTTTGGAAACTATGTAAAATATGTCTTAAATAGCAGAATAAAATGCCAAGGCTCTTACTGCTTCTTCCACCTGCTTTCAATGAAGAGTTGCCAAACAATTTCAGTGTTTTATAGGCTGTTGCCCCAAATCAAATTCTGTGTTGCTTTTGGTTTAAGGGCTAATAGCTTTTTGAAATATATTAGTGCTTTCTGGTGACAGATCCAAGATTAGCTGTTTATCCATAGTTCGAAGAGGTATTCTATAATCCTGTGGCACAGTAAACTTTATGAGGAATTTTACAAGCTTTCATGAGTGCATTTTGTTTTAAAATGATAAAAAAGCTGTTAAGGAGAGAAAACAAAGCACTGCAGTGTCTCATCTCATGTTCCACTGGTCTTTGAAGTGCAGTGTTGCAAGGAGTGAGGAGGAATGACTGCAGGAGGTTTGGTGAAAGAGCTTTAAGCTTTAAGAGTTGGCAGCACTGGTTTACTGGAGGTATGTAGGTCTTAATACAAGGCTTTAAGGGCCAAGTCCTGCCCTTGGGCCACCCCAAGCCCAGGCACCGCTTTGGGTTGGGGCGGAGGGGCTGGAAACTGCTGGAGGGAAAGGGTCTGGGGGGATTGGTGTGAGTGGCTGATCAGGAGCCAGCAGCGTGCCCAGTGGGGAAAGAAGGCCAAGGACAGCCTGGCTGGGCTCAGCAGTGGGGTGGCAGCAGGACCAGGGCAGGGGTTGTCCCCTGTGCTGGGCCTTGCGGAGGCTTTTTCCCCCCTCTTTAAATACTCTTCTCTGCAAGATCTTCAGCTCTACGTGTGGATGTATGTTCCTTGAGGGGATGCATTTCAGAGTCAAGGCCTAGCACATAATTCTTTCTCTGCTCCCTTAAAGGTGTCATATCCTTCACCCACAGTAAATGCTATTGTTGGAAAGAAAACAGAAAATCTTTCTGGCCATTCTTCTGAAATGAAAGCAGCAATCTTCAAAGCTAAAAACAATCCCTTCAGGGTAACTCAATAACTACTTAGACTGTATGAAAGCAGGCAGTTTGTACTTGTGACATATCAAGATTCACAACGATTTTATGAGGCTGGAGCTACTTGTGGAGATGTTTGCATCTGGTAGTGGCTGGAATGGTGCTTCTCTGGGACATGGGTGGGCTGTGTTTGATGACAGAAGATGGCTTCAATCTCCTCTTATACCTGAGGGAAAATTCGCAGCTCGTTTTGGGTACCAGTTTTCATCTGATGGAGCAAGTTACAGGCTTTGCTCAGCCTTGGGATCTGCCTTCTTTTGCAGCTGTGACATCCAGTGAGTGGAGCAGACTGGGCTGTAGCCATCCTCCTCTCGTGTTCTTGCATAATGCAGCCTGACAAGAAAGCACAATACAGTGAAAACTCTAATTTGTGTTGTCCTCCATCTCCTACAGCAGCTTCACCTAGAGGAGAAGGCAGAATTTTGCCCACCTCCCAAATAACCACCCACAGCTGGTGGATGGGAAATCTTTCAGCACTATTGTTGAGCTGAGGATTTCAATGTCTGCCTTAGGGCTGCTGAAAAATATGCAGGTAGCAGCAGAGAACTTGAGTTTGTGCAATATTTGTGCAAGAGGGCAGATCTACCAAAAGTGTCCTTTTGCACAGAGGCACCAGCTGTTCCCAACAGCCCAGCACACTGGGACTTACATACAGAGTGGAGATCTTCTGAAGAGCTCAGCTTCTTCTGTAGCCCTCAGCTGAGTGTCTGGATACTGGATCCATGACTACCCTGAAAACTCAGCTCTCAGCACTTTGCCCAGGGATGCCCAATGAATCCATGGCAAATCTAGAATGAAACCCAGTTGCATTTGGTTTTGATTGTTTTTTCCCTCCCCTCTGTACCTCTCATTGAGCTCTGTCAGGACATAAACCACCTTGTATGTACCTATGAGCTATCGCTGAGACATGCACATGATCTGTTTTGGGAACTGGTATAACAGCTGATATACTGATTCCTACAATAAGACAAAAGGCTGCCTGGCAGGGAAACCCAATTATTTCATTCAAAGTGTAAACATATATAAGCCTGTTTCTTGACCTAAATATTAAGAACTACTTTGAAGTATTTTTTTGCTGGGATGCAAACCTCGTGAAGTTTTTATGAGAAACTATTTTAAAGTTCTGTAACAAGAATCTTATTTGCATCTATCTGTGGTATTTAATGATCCTGGTGCAGTGCACAGCCTGGCATTCATTAAGCAGTTGTTGCAATCTGTGGTGCCTCTTTATTGGGAGGTTTACATTTTGAAGTTTTAAACAGTGTATTACTTCCAGGTGCTCAGCCCCCCATTCCTAATCACAGCAGGATAAAAGCTGCCCAAGCGTGACTGGAACGTAGCTGAAGCACAAATCCAGTGCAAGAGATATCTTAATTATCTAAAAAAAAAAAAAAGAATTACATGAAAGGACATGAGTAAGCAAGTATTCGTGCTCACAGAATCACAGCATGGTAGGAGCTGGAAGGGACCTTTAGTGATCATCCAACCCAACCCCCTGCCAAAGCAGATTCCCCTTGATCAGAGGCACAGGGAGTTGTCCAGGTGGCTCTTGAAGCCCTCCAAGGAAGGAGCCTCCACACCCTCCCTGGGCAGCCTGGGCCAGGGCTCCCTCACTGAAACAGTGAAAGAGCTTTTCCTTATGTTTCAATGGAACTGTTGTGTTCCAGCTTTTGTCCATTACCCCTTGTCCTGTCACTGGACACTACAGAAAAAAGTGCTGACACATCCCTTTGACACCCAACTTTCAAATACTTGTAAGCATCAATGAGATTCTCCCCCCTCGGTCTCCTCTTCTCCAGACTGAACAGCCCCAGGTCCCACAGCCTTTCCTCAGAAGGAAGATGCTCCAGTCCCCTCAGCATCTTGGTGTCCCTGCACTGGCCTCTCTCCAGCAGTTCCCTGTCCCTCTGGAGCTGGGGAGCCCAGAACTGGCCACAGGACTCCAGATGAGGCCTCAGCAGCTCTGGCAGAGCAGAGAGGCAGCAGAACCTCCCTCGACCTGTTGCCCACACTCTTCTTGCTGCCCCCAGGCTGCCGTTGGCTTCTTGCCCACGAGGTCACGTTGCTGCTCATGTTTCATGTTCCCCTTTTTATGTCTTTTCTTTCTTTAGGACAACACTCTTTGTATTTTTTACATCAATACATGGAGAGCTCTCATTGATAAGGGGTGGGGGGAAAAAGCAGGTGCCAGCTTTCCATTGGTACCTGTGGCTGCACAACAGCCAAGTCTTGAATATGCACCTTCAGTGCAGTCTCCGTGACTCTGAACCATGGTCCTGCCCTGGCTGGAGGGTGTAGGGGATTGCCAAGCTTTGCACCCCCAGGAGTCCAGGGGTTCAGAAACAGCTTCAAGTCTTGACCCTAAGCTGAATATTGATAAAAGGTATAGGTTACTAAGTTATTCTTGAGCATGAGCTGTAGCATCTGGGAAGAGCCAGGCTTAATGAACAGGAGACAGGAGATTTTCCATTTATATGATCTCTTCTGCTACAACAGAGGCCAGATTGCTAAAGGAGGCAAGATCAGGCTTTGAGACGAGTAAACTAACTCTTGGAAGGTTTCAGTATATCCAAGCAAGCTGATTTCTTGTCTACATCTTCATTTTGCTACCAGATCTGGCAGTCAGGTGAAAAGCAACCCCGATGTTAATAGGAACAGGGATATAGTGCAGATTGGCTTTGGGGATCTTTCTGGATTTTCCCTGCTTTCTCTGGCATGGCCATACTGCAGTGCTGACGAGGAAGGCATCAGCTGAGTGTTTTAGCCTTGAACTGGAGAGGCTGTTGGCAAACTGAGCTCTTGCACTAAAAGCTCTTGGTTTGAGCCTGGCAGGGTTGTTTTTTGTCATCTCTTGATTTTCTTGGGAATTTAAAACCTGCCTTTTCAAAGCTCTTTAGGTATCTTTTTGTTTACACACATAACATAAAGAAACAATAGTATTCCTTGGCTCAGCTGAGATGTTCTGAAGGCCTATGAGTTGATTAGATGTTGAAATAACAGGGGCCATATAGGTACCTTCTGTACTGGGAAGTGGAGAATTCTTTTTCTAGTTACACAGGAAGTCAATGTTAAAAATATCTGTCAGTATTTCTATGAACTTGCTCTTCTCTCTTCCTCTCTTTTTCAAGAAAGAAGCTGAAACTTTTCTAAACCAGAAAATGATCTAAGAATTAGGTTCATCAAGCTGGATACTGAAGTTCAAAGCAGCAAAACTGAAGGAGCTGAGCTTTAAGGTATGATTTTTCTTTTTCTGCGAATTCTTTCATTTCTGAACTTAGTGAAAAGTTGAAGCTATTCTGGAAGCTTTATAAATTCTGCTCCTGAAAGATACTTATTGATAACCATTGCAAAGATCTCTTTTTAATATCCTTGAGGGAACCAAAAAGCAATCTCATAAGCTCAAAGTACAATAAGTTGCTTGTTTTTTTTCACAGCACTTCCCTGATGTGTCAGTGATGAGCTGTCCATGCTCACAGCCTGAACTTAAAAATTCATGAAATATGAATAGAGTTATTGTCATGTAGCACTAAGGACGCTCCCAAACTTTGAAGATAAAGCTGATGAAAGTTACTTCTGTGCAGCTCTCCTCATAGTGGTGGAAAATTTTAAAGCTGGAGGTGAAGGGTTCATTCCTTGATGTTAAATACTGTCCTAAATTACTGCCAGAAAGGAATCCAGAGAGAGCAGACAGTGTGCCATCAGTGTTTTAATATTAGTTTCTGGGGGAAAAAAAAAAGAAGTATTCCTTTTCTTTGTAAGCATTGGTTGGCTTCACAAGATTGGAGCTCACATGGCCAATAACCTGAGGGTACAGAGGCATTCACTCATGCAGGTGACCATGGCCACACCAGCACCACTGTGTTTACTCAGTTCTACATGCAATGAGGCCTCGTGCTGCAGGTCTTGTTGCAACTGCTCTTCCCAAACCATTGCCAGCAAGCAAGCACACACTCTGTGCCTCCTGCACACAGGGGAGCAGGTTGTGGCAGGGAGAAAACACCAGTGTGAAAAACGTGGAGCACATGGGCAATAGGGAGGCTTAAATTCACCTGAGCTCATGGGGGAGACTTTCTCTGAGGTAGTTTTGGGCAGCAAAGAAACGCAATTAGAGCCAAATGTTCAGGAAAACTCATGAGCCTGAGATAAAACCAAAAGGTTGGCCACAGCTGAGAAGAAACTTAATAGCACTACCAACATTCCAGCCAGAACCTTAAGATTCAGAGCAAGAAGCTCATGGATTTAAATGGCACCTTAGTGGTGGGGTGGAGTTCATGGTTTTCATACAGGGATTCCAATTCACAGGAAGGCTAATATATCCCATTCAAGCAAATTTATCTAAGCCCCCCCCTGCCAACATGTGCTTTCTTCCACTCATGTTTACTAGGCTGGAAATGTAGATGTGTAGACTTCTCCAGGAGGGTGCAGGCAACCCCTGCACAACCCCTTCATTCTCTGTCAGCCCTGGAGGCAGGAGGGAGAGGGACTGAGCCAGAGCTGGAGGGAGGCACCTTTGCTGCGTGCCCTGGAGAACGCACAACTCCTGGCAATGGCTCCAGTAAGTAGCAAGAAAGCATATTTCTTTTCCTGCTTGGTTTACATTTCCCAGAGTGTGGAGAGATTCTGCCCCAGGTGTGTCATGGTTTCATGGTTTCCTTGGTTTCATCTACTTCTCAAGTGATCAGGATGAGCTAACTTCTGGAAACCAAGTTATTTTTGTATTTGTAATTCTTTTAACTGGCAGCTCGTGCTGTATTTTAAGGAGCAGAGATTTTTTAGCTAAAGAATTACTATACCATTAATCAATCCATTGAATATTCATGATTTAGTGGAATATTTCTTTCCCCCCCCCAGAAGGAAAGAAGTAATTATTTTGGCTAGCACTTGAAAAGTGCCTCTGTGTAGTTGGAGGAACTCCACTGTGGCGGGCAAAAATAGAAGTTTTCTATTAGACATGCAAAGTGATCTTCTCTCCCCAGTACTGATAAATACCCTTCAGTTCTTCTTCTCTACTTATTAACAATGTTTCATGTTTTGTTTTTTTTTTGGTAGGAATGTGATGAAAATGGAAAAAATTAGGGGAAAAATAAGACATAAACCCCTCATTCTTTCTCATTTTTGTTGAAGCCCTGATTCAGAGAGTGAGGTCCTAACAAACCTTCTCACACTTTCAGCACACTCACGCTTTGTTATTTAAATGTGGCTCAGTCTGTCAGTGATGCAAAGCTCAAGGGAAATTTGGGCTGTAGAGTGCACAGGAGGCTGTTTTCAAGGCTTTCTGTGCATTTGTGTGGCACAATCTTTTCTGGTCTGACTGTTATCACAGAATCATGGAATGATGGGGGTTGGAAAGGACCTCTAGAGATCACCCAGTCCAACACCCCTGCAGAAGCAGCTCCACCTAGATCAGGTCACAAAGGAATGTGTCCAAGGGAGTTTAGAAACCTCCTGAGAAGGAGCCTCCACACCCTCCCTGGACAGCCTGGGCCAGGGCTCCCTCACTCAAACACTCAAACAGTTTTTTCTTATATTTAAGTGTAACTTCTTGTGTTCCAGCTTCTGTCCATCACCCCTTGTCCCGTGACTGGATACAACAGTGAAAAAGTGCTGCCCCAACCTCCTGACACCCACCAGTGAGATATTTGTAACTATTAATGAGACACCCCCCCCCCAAGTCTCCTCCAGACTGAGCAGCCCCAGGTCCTACAGCCTTTCCTCATAAGGAAGATGCTCCAGCCTTCTCTGGTTGGCGTCTGCCTTCAGCGTATTTCTGTTCCTTGTTGTTATCTGAGGTATGCTGCTTTCTCCTGTGTGACTTTAGGGGAGGTATAAAGGTCTATATTAGTAGATAATACTACAACTCTTGATGATGCAGGTAGCACTGGGCTGTCTGGAACCATGGTAGAGCTGGCCAAGCCTCACTCAGAGCATGACGGCTGTTGTTTCACAGGACACTCAAGAAGGCAATTAATGATTGGTGCTAATTCTTTTGATCATTGGGTCAGAAGTGAATGTGGGATGACCAAGCAAACCTGAAGTAACTTCCTCTGGATAAAACAAACCTAAGGGAAAGTGGCTGAGGCTGTTGAGAACGGCACAGTGAAAGAAGCCCTGTAGAACATGCAATATTGCAAATCAGTGCAGGAAAGGGGGGTGTGTGTGTAGTTGTTTATAAGGTGGCTCTACCTCAGAGAGGCCACCCCTGATTCCTCCTCCTCCTCCTCAAGAGCCCAGTGGTAGAAAACCTTTGTAATGGAGGTGTTTTGCAGCTGCATTGGTGCTGGCCATTTGTTGTCACCTAGCAGAACTTCAAAGTCCGTAGTGTTTAGTTCTGCTCTGTAGAAACAAAAGCAGCAGCAACAACAAGCACCCGGGAAGGCTGTTGAAGTTAATCCTCGTGCCTAGGAGAGGGGGCTGTATGGCGAGCTGTGAACACGTGTGTGTTCTTTATTTTAGTGCTTGTGTTACTTCCCACAGAGTACATCTTTTGTCCCCTACACATTTTTCAAGGTGTTTGTTTTGTCCTCATTGGGCCCACACACCCTCCCAGTGCAGATGTCCCATCAATACACCCAGCAGCACCACGAGCTCCCTGAAGGTGCTCCCTGGGAGCTTAGTTCTGCTCTTTCCTTGGCGGGAGGGAGGCAAAACCCTCTCCTTGCCTTTCACCAAGGAGCTGCTTTGAGCTCTTGCAGTCTCGTTTGGGGTTTTTTGTTTTTTTAACAGACATTAAGATTTCTTTCCCTGTTTTTTTTTTTTTTTGCATCAGGGTCACAGCTATGTGCCAAACTCTTTTGAGTTTAGCTTCTCCCAACCAGTGTTTTGTAATTAAAGTAGGTCTGGCTGTTTCTGTGTAATGCAGCGACCTGACTTCAGTGAGAGCACTGCATAATGAAGGGCTGGCAGGAGCGGCTCCTCTTTATCCCAGGCTGCTGTAAAAGAAGCAGTTTTCTGTTTGCACAAATATTTCTTCTCCTGATAGTCTGAGGCCACGTGGCTTCCCTTTTTGGTAAACGACTCTGCAAAGTTGTGTTGGTTTTTGGTTGTTTGGGTTTGTGTTTTAAATCAAAAGTGGTTTTATGGCTAGAGGGAAAAAAAAAAATTGCAGCTGACAGCTCTGGAAACAAATTTGTCACGTGCCAGAATACCCCAAGAGAACCCCCAAAGCTCCAGGTACCATGACAGGCCTCCCCTCAGTGCCAGTAAAAATCCGCCATGGCTTTCAGGCGTTTGTGAGGTAGTTTTAGCTTTACGTCACCAAAATGATTCACCTCTCGATATCCTCTTAGCAGAATAATAACCCTGTGCGTGGGTGATGGACTGACCGTGAGCTATGTGCCTCTCTTCACATTTGTAGCAGGGCCAGGAGTGTGAATGCAGACCCGAGAAACCACAAAAGACGTCAGGTGCAGCTGGTACTAAACTAAAACTCCAAATCCTTTAAGGCAATTTTAGTTTTGTTACCATGGCATTGATTTTTTGGGGCTTATTTTTTCTCTCCTTTTTAAATGATGGCTTGAAGGTGAGAGGGGATATTCTTCTGTCTTGCAAAGTCGCCTTGTAGGATACCATGACTCAACATTGTTTGAATTTCTGATCCGTGTTCGTGTTGTCTTTCCGCAAAGCTGGGTCAGCTCAGGGGTAACGCTCTGAAGAGAAAGGTTCCCCGCGGTCAGTCCTCGCTGTCCTCTGAGGAGGGTGTTCAGCATTTTGGCATTAAAACTCTGCATTTGCATTATTAGTTTGTGATGTTTAGCGCTACCTCATTGCACTGTTTCAGGTACAGGAGATCCTTGCTAACGGGCCGAGATGGCAGCTCTAAAGCCAGGGCCTTGCTCTGATACCACATTATTGGGGGAGACGCAGGAGAGCAGCCTCGTGCTTTATTTGATTGACTGCCTGGGGCGGCAAAGACGCATCTCCCAGGCAGAGAGGATGGTGGAGCAAAGTTGGTGCCAGTGAGGGAGGCTGAAAAGGGAGCGCGTCACCTCCCCGTGCCGCTGGCTGGGGAAGCGATCCGAGCCCTGGCCGCCCCTCCTGCGCCCATCGCCCGGCACAACCAGCCCGGGGGGGGTGCGAGGGTGCGGGGCAGCCCCAGCCCGGCCCCGCCGCCCGCGCGGCTGCTCAGCCCCGACCAGGCGGCTCAGGGGGCGTCCGCGGCGCCGCTCGCGCCTCCAGCCCGGGATTTGCCGGCACCCGGGACG
>WBNH01002709.1:0-98457 GCA_013401255.1 Urocolius indicus | reverse complement strand
GGGATGTGCGCGCAGCGGCGGGCGGCTGCCGGCCCGCTCCCGCTCCCTTAGCCCCGGCGGGCACGGCGCGGCGGCTGGCGGGGCCCCTCGGGAAGTTTGATGGCTTCTTTGAGGAGAGTCAAAGTCCTGCTGGTGTTAAACTTGATCGCGGTGGCCGGCTTCGTCCTCTTCCTGGCCAAGTGCAGACCCATCACGGCCAAGAGCGGGGACTCCTTCCGTGACATCCACCCCAGGGCAGAAGTGGCCAACTGGACAGCCCACGGCATCAGCTCCATCCAGGACGCAGTGCTGAAGAGGCTCTCCCTCCTCGAAGACATAGTGTACCGGCAGCTGAACGGTAGGAGCAGTTCCCGTGCCCTGAGTGCCTTTTGGGTACGGTGGCGAGGGGGTGAATGGAGGCAAAGAGTGGCCGCGGTTGGCCTGAAGTTTGTGCGGTGGAACCGTGCTTTTCTTCCCCTGTATCATC
The DNA here is from genome assembly GCA_013401255.1 of Urocolius indicus. Taxonomy (NCBI): domain Eukaryota; kingdom Metazoa; phylum Chordata; class Aves; order Coliiformes; family Coliidae; genus Urocolius; species Urocolius indicus. The sequence continues at coordinate 97,991 of WBNH01002709.1, read as the reverse complement.
GTGCAAACGGGGTCTCGAGGGACCGAATTAATTTACTATCTGATTTGCGTTTCTGTTCAAAGCTCAGAGTACCTTGCTTAGGATGGGACGAAACCTTAATAACATCATGCAGCCTTTCAGGGTTAAAGTCCTGGCCGGGAATGAAGAGTGTCTTGATTTCTGCATCGAATGGGAACGTGCAGTGGGCGAGTACAGGTTGGAGCAGCAGGGGATATATTGATCGAGGGAATGGCTTTTACTACTGTAGAGTTCTTTTTTTTTGAAGGGAGTCTTTAAAATGGCTAAAGTACGTTACATCACTGGAGTGCAGAAGGTCAGAAAGCAAAAGGCACTTTCTCTAATAAGTTAAGCAAACTATTCAGTATTTCCTATGGCTCAGCATTGACAGCTGCTAATTAAAATCTCAAGTAATGTTTCTCTTTATGGCGCAGTGAAGGGATTTCCATTAAAATCTCACCAGGTTCAGTAGTTCTGAACGGAGTAGTTTTAAAGCTGCCGTGCGGGATAGTGAGGCATGTTGGAAAGATGTAAGAATAGTAGGTGAGTATCAAATTAAAACACTGGCAGCGGAAGCTAATTTGTTTAAAATTGTTCCCCCTGGATTCACAACTGGGAATGTAATCTCAATCAAGAGTCCTGTTTATTGCTTCCCATCTCTATAGCTTTAATGACTGCAAGTTTTTGTTTATCAGAGTCGGCAGAGTTAATGTTTTTGGCGATGTCAGTGTGATTCCCTCGCTGAGTTTTGAGTATGAAGCTGATGTGTGATTCTGTGCTGTGTTGAACTGAGAGCTGCTGCACGCTGTGTCTCTGCATTGAACCGGAGCTGTTGCTGATGGTGCTCCTGCACCGAGGCTGCGAGGCAGGTGCAGGAATGCAGTGGTACCTTTCGGTGGCTGTGTCTCAGGGAAGGCATTGTACAAAACGAGAAGTTCTCAGCTGAGAAGGAAAGTGTTCTCTATGTTGCTGCTTCATACGCTCGCATACAAAACCTGTCCTGCCTAGGGAAGTGCCTGGCACCGTGGGGTTTTGAAGCAGCACTGCTGGGTAACAAACAGGTGAAACAAAAGAAGAGCAAGGAACAAGGTAGAAAGCTGAATGTTACTTTCAATCAATGTGTGAAACTGGTTGCTTCTTCCAGGAAGATTTAGACACATAATTAAAAAGGGGTGGTAGCTGGCATTCCAGACAAGGAGACCTCAGCCTAGGACTTAGCTATTGGACAAGTAATCGTGATGCTCCCTACCATCCCCACAAATTCAGAGGGAGAGCTGAAATTATGTTATTACCCTTCTTCTGTGGTGATCAATGTGGGACTCTTTGCTCAGATGTGCTCTGGGAGTTGCTTTTGGAGCTCGCTGGTGCATGTAAGAGGACCATGAACCCAAGGATGGCGCCGAGCACGCTGGCTCACCCATAGGCTGCTGTGGGTGCTCGCGGTACGATTATGGTGGAGTGCAGGAGTCTGCCTGGTGCCCAGGAGCACTCATGCAGCTAAAGATCAGGGGAGGCAGAGAGGTAATAGATACGTTGCCTCCATCACAAGTGTTTCTTAGGACAGGCAGGACGCCGAACACGTAAATGTGACATTTTGTCTGGCCTCTGCATACTGGGGCGATTTATAGCAGTGCTGATGAGCCTAGCTAAAAAAAAAATAGCTCTGGCATAGCAGTTATGTAACTGTGGGTCAAGTATATATTTGGTACATGCGATTTTAGGAAAGTACAACGTGCTCTGTTCTCTAAGTGATGTCTGTGTTGTGCTTCAGCGAGACATGGGTTTAGTACAAGATGTGAGGAGGCAGGTGGACTCCCCCAGCACTGAGAGAGTGAAGTGTGCTGAGGCAGTCTGTGGGGACGGGATGGGAGGCAGCTGGACCCGCTCTCCACCAGGAGCTTTCTGTGCCCGAACTGCTGTTTGTTCTGGGCACTTGAAGAAAGCTCGAATCCTAGTGCCTGTTTGAACTATGTAAATACGAGCTCACTTTTAGATTATCTCTTTTTTTGCTTTTAGGGTAGGGAAGCTGTATGCTGGTGAGAAGTGCCTCACAAAACCCACCATATGCTCTTAGACAAGCTCCCTGCAAAATGCATCCACTGAGAGGATTCCCTTTCTGTTTTGAAAGGTCCTGTTTTGTTTGGAATCTGACCTATGGCTTAGCACATACAACTCGTTAGGAAATGGGATCCTAAAGCATAGCATGTGGGAAAGCCCACCCCACAGGGAGCAGTGGGAAACATTTGGCCAAAGAGAGAAACCAAAACACAGTTTGGGTGCAGTCAGCTATGGTTTTTTTTTCCTGCGTTATAGGACTTGGCTGGATTTCAGTGGGAGTTGAAGCCATCTTTGAAAAACAGAATCTCTTAAACAGCTCCATTCTCTAAAGATCAAATGAGCAATCTGATCGTAGCATTGCTGTGTTTTTGCTTTTGAGTTGTGTAGTGTAAAGCAGATCGGAAATAACAGCTCTCTATGGTATGGCAACTCTTGAGTTTTATGTATGTGTATATGCTTATTTCTGTAAATCTTGGCCATGAGAACAAGCTAAACAACACTGCTTTGGGCCTGGTAAAGGAACAATTTTACACACTGATTCCTTTTGAATACCAGTTCTCTGCAGTGCCATTCTGGAGGTAACACCCAGCTCCTTCGTACTCCTCTCTGTGCAAGAAGAGCTGTCCCAAACATGGGCCAGGCTTGATTCCTAAAGTGATTCCTTGCTTTGCTGGTGATGCAGCAGCCTGGTCCCGTGGTGTTTTCCAACCACTCCTGGCTGGGGTTGCAGTCTATATAGTGTCAGTGAGGTGTTTGGTTCAGATGGTGGTTGAAGATATGCCTTGGGGATGCTGAAGGGAGTTGGGGAGTCATCAGAGCATATGGTGGCCTTGCTTAATTTTCTCATTTTAATTCATAAAGAAGACTCAAGGTTGTCCAGATCTGTCTATTTGATCTTCTTTTGTCCTAAAACTCATTGAGAACTGTATGTGTGCTTTGTTCTTTCTAAAAGTTTATTATTTCTCCTTAGTTCATTGCACAAGTCCTGTGGGTTTACCTTTTTGCTTCAGTGTTGCTTTTTTTGCTGGTCACTAGTTGAATGGCTCTTCGGGTCACAGAGAAGAGCAGCGGTGTCTTGCAGTGGAGGGTTTTGTATGTGCATGCACCGACTGAGAATCCAGAGGATATTTAATTTCTGTAGGCAATTTTATGGATGGAATGTTCTTGTTCAGAGAAGGCTAATGAAGGTCGGGAAGTAATGTGTGCATTTTACTTTGGATATTAACTACAACTTGCCTTTTTGATCCAAACCTAATTTTTTGTGTGCTGACATTTACATAAGCAAAAATTGCATTCCAGATTATCTCCATCTTGATGGAGATTCACACAAATGAGCTGCTCAGTTTGGCTCTGTGTTTCCAAAGAGAACCTTCTGCCCAGCCACAGCCCCTGCATGTCTACTTGTGTGAGTTCAGCAGTGTTCTGCATCTTGGACTAAAGACTCTAAAGAGCATGGAGGCTATTTTGGTTGATGCACAAGAGCTGAATCTAGTAAGCACTCAGCTGCTTAGAAACCACCGTGATAGGAATGGTGTGATGTCTTTTGAGCAGTGTGAAAAGCAGCACAAAAACTCTTCACCTCAAGCTAAATATTAGTAAGATGGAAAACCCTGTGAAAGGGTTTCACTGCTGACTCATCTGCAGCTCTTCTTTTGAATTTTATGTTGTAAGCTCACAACAAATTATGTGTAAGATCAGGGAAAAAAAGCTGTTTTCAAATTGTTACAAATGAGAGGCCAGTGATGAGGAACCACTGAGACTGTCCAGAAGACGAGTGAGCAGAGAGGGTTTTTCTCTTCATGCTGATGTAGTGCAGACTGAGTGAGCTGCTGCTTCACCAAATTATAGGAGTTGAAGAGGAACGTTAAATTCCTTGCTGGGTTAAATAAGCCTGCGTTTGTTTTTTAAACAAGCTTGCATCTGTGCTGTTGCACATGGAATTACTCACACATGCTAAGATATGAACAAATGCATGCCAGCAGCTTCTCTGCATACAGATTGAGCTCTCATCTGCCTATCAAATTAGCAAACTGACTTTGTGAGGGATGCATATGGACACTGGGGCCGATACTGAAATGCAGCCTTTTGCCTGGCCTTGCTATCCCCCTTGTAAAGTGGCACTTAATTAACTTAAAACGCTTTAGAGATATGTGGATTTACTTCCCATAAGGGTACGATAATGCTTATCTTATGTAACACTTATCCTCAAAGTACATTACAAACTTAGCTAACTACTGGGGATAAAAATTATATATGTAAATAAGGCAGATTAAAAGCGGTTCTATCAGCCATTTAGTGGTATGGAATAGAGTTACACCCACAGACTCGTGACATTAAGATACTAATAAGTAGAATGTGAAGAAATTCTTTGATTAAGATAAAACAGCTAAATGTAAATAAGTAAATAAACTATATGTTATGTATAAACTGTATAACTGAATGTAAATATGTAAATAGGGGAATGCTGTTTGTAGGCAGAACGGCCCAAACATTAATCTTGTGAATGCAATGAAACGGCTTTATGATAGCACAGCCTCACTACACGAAATCCTTTGATATAAGAAATGATAATGTGGAGCTGAAGTGATACGCTGTGGAGATGCCACTCCTGCATTAACTGCTGGTTATCATACAGCATCTGAGATGCTTTTTCTCTTGTCTATGCCACTGCCACGACATTTCTGAAGCAGAATCTAACTCTATTATTTTATATAGCCTGATATAGCTACTTGGTAAGAATTGCAGCTTTAACACTGATTATATACCTAACAGGTGTGTGTGTGTGTATATATATATATATATAATTATTCCCCAGTAGGAATAATGCAGATTATCCACATTCAGTACAGGCTTTTAGAAGTTCTCAGGCTAAACTTACTACCTGCTGGAGAGTGGTCTCTGGAGGCTCGAGACACCCGAGAGCTGCTGCCTGTAAATTATTCTTATCAGGTTCATGGAAATTGTGTTTGATACTGATCAAAGAATGAATAAAAGAAATATTTCTTAGAGAAATAATGGAGTTAAAAGACGAGGCTTCAGTCATTTAGGAAGCATCTGGAAGCTGAGATGTTAACATGACATTTAGTTTTACAACCCGTCTGACTAGGAACTGATAGATAATTCTTGTTTTCAATAGTTGTTTGGCATCATCATCCGAATATTCACTGTCATTGGCAATGAATGAGTAATAAGCCACTAACACATTTATCATGCAGAGACAAGGCGGGATTCATGAGATGCAACAGCAGTGGCTAGAAAATAGTCACAACGTTGGTATTTTATTCTTGCATATTAATTCAGATCTGCCTTGATGGAGAAACAGAATCTGACCTCCATGGTAAAACTGACAAAGGTATGTTAGATGTACAATGCCAAATTAGTCAGGCAACTCTGAGGAATATTTTTATAAGGAAACTAGAAAAAAAAAAGTGACATAACGATGTGAATTACAGTATTATTTCCAAGCCTCAGTCTGGATCAGTGCCGTGTACTATTGTGTTTCCACTAAGAGACATTTGGAATTGGATGCATTTGGCAAGACAGGGGCATCTAGTGACATTTCAGTGCCCGAAGGCATCCTGCCTGGCTTCCAGCTGCCGCTCCAGAAGGGCACGACTCAGCCCTTGGTGGAGTGTCGCATCTGCCAGGCTCGTGCGGCATCTTGGCCACCCTGAGGCCTCTCGGATGGCAGCAGGCATTGCTGCCACAGTAGAGCCCATGCTGGCTGTCCTGGAGGTCTCCCGTTCTCATCAGGGAGGACAGACGGATGAAGTTGGCTTTAGGCACATACCGTCAGTGCACTTGTGTTCTGGGGAGTCCTTCTGCTCTGCTCTTGGTCACTGTCTTCCCCCATTACTTCTCTCCTGGCCAAAAGCGTGCACGTTTCTAATAAGGAAACGCTGGCTGTGGCCTTGTGAGTAAATCAGCTCATTAATAAGGCACAACACAAAAGGAAATAGAAATGAGCTTTCTCAGGTAATTAAAAAGATTTTATTCATTTTGTGATTTATGCCACTAGTCTTTAGCTAAAACTGAACAATCTGGTCCAGATGTTACCGGCAGGCTGCCAGCTCCCAGCTCCTACAGATACGCCTGGATCCCGAGGTCAGTGAGGACATCCTGCAGGTTGAAGCTTTAAAAGGGAGATCTTAAAATTTACTTTGATTTATCAGATGTCCTCATCAAAGTCTGCAAAGGGTTCTTCGAACTGAATGCAGGTGATATTGACCCCGCCGTGAGTCGACAGCAGTGATTCACCCTCAGCACTGCATCCTAGCCGTTCAGTATTACTTCCCCCGAACACTTTGGGAGTACCAGCAGCTGTATTTTTTACTCCCCAATCCCCATGGTCGGATTTCTTCAAGAAATTGTCAAATGCTTTATATCTTACTGCTACAAGTGTAGCTAGTTCTGCCTATAAATCGAATAGCTATCGAGCCCCATTCTGACATTCACTGAAGGTTAGCTAAAAATGATGTGGTAATGATGCAATGAACAGGGAGGGTGCTGTGCTGAGCCTCGCTGCGCTGGCACAGAGAGTTATACACCATGCAGTCTGAGGGCTTTGGTGTAAAGTTACTAGAAAAAGAAGGACAGTTCCCTAAAACCAGGAGTGAGCTGGATAAAAACCATAGTTTGCCTTTGCCTTGTGAAAAGCCTGATGATCTGTGCTGGTGTGCCTCTCGCTGTGTGACGAGAGCCCGTTCCTGTGATGCTGCCCTCCCAGGGATTCGCTCCGATACCCACAGGCAGCGATGCTGAAGGCGATCTGCCGTGTAACAGCACTTGTTCAGTCTTGGAACAGAAATGCCTACAGCTTCACAGGATCTGTAATATGGGAGTAATATGATAACTCTGGGTGAACTGATTTTATTTTTTCACTTCCTCGGTTGTGGGACGTGGGGTGTTGTGTGAGGGCACTGCTCCTCCCGCTGGTAGGGAAAGTGGAAGAGCCCTTAAAAGCTGGGGCTGTGGCGTACATAGTAAATCACAAGGCATGCACAGCTGGCATGCCTTGCTGCACCTGGTTGCTTAATTCTAGCACAGTAAAAGCAACTGTGTGACGTGTCAGCATTTGATGCCAAGGAAGGAAGGGGAATCCTTGGTCCCGCTTCCTTTGAGTACCTTCACCTTATGTGCAAGTGGAAGCATCTTGTGGTTCTTCCCATGGTTCGATGAGTGGTTGCCCAGCTCTGACACTTCTCTCGGGTCTGGCAGGGAAAGGCTCTGGTGGGAGGGCAGAAGAGCTGGGCTTTTGGGCCCTTGAACATCCTTAGTCTCCTGAATCCGTTCCACAGCACCTGAAGGGGGTACCAGATTTTCTCTTCTCCCATCTCCTCTGCTAACAGTAGGGCCTTTTTTTTTTGTGTTTGTGGGCAATTGAAATCCAAAAGCTTTTCCTTGGTGTGTCAAGGGCTGCTGAGATAGAGTAGAAAACCATTACAGGAGAAAAATCAACAGGGGATTAACAGATGCTAGCAGTGCCTCGGCTGAGTTATTCTGAGTGTTTCCTCAAGCTGCAGAGAGCATGAGGGAGTCAGGCAGAGTCTCCTACCTGATGCTTGTCAGAATTTATTTAACCACTGTTTTAATCTTCATTTGCTTGCGGAGGATTTCGGGCGGTGTAGCAGCCCACCATGGTTGTGTGTGTTCTCAGAGCATAAAGATGAAGCAAGAAGGCTAATTTAAAAATGAAATAATTAGAATTTCTTTCTGGGTGTTTGCCTGTATTAAACTTTAAATTCAATCATAAAATTAAGTCCTTTAAATTAAATCAGGAGAGCATTCATCTTTCTGCCAAATTACTACAGATTCTTCCAAAACAATTGCTTGATTGTACTCTAAAAACACAAAGAAAAGCAGTGGGGGAAAAGAAAAAAGTGAAAGCCTATTTATTGATATTTTAAAGGCTGCTTATATTCCATTATTGGGTTAAAAATAATTCTTATTGACCTTCTTGTGTTTTTAGTGTGTACCACCTTCAGTTAAGTGCACTGGATCAGTGGATGCTTTAAATAGGTTGGAACATAAAAACCCTCTTCTGCTACGTTTTACTTCAGTATTTCCTATGTGCATTGACAAGACAATAACAGTAATAAACATTAGACTTGTCTAAACCTGCAGTCAAGGCTGGGGCCATGTTGTGCTTTGCCCTTTGCTAAGTGTAGCTCCAACAGCATAATGTGACATTTCCGTTTCCTTGCAGTTGCTGTTGGTGTAATCAGGAGGGACTGGTACCACCATGAAGGGCATCAGACATTCGGTAGGGAAGGGTCAGGTCTCAGCTTTTGCTCCAAAGTTTGGTGTGATCTCAGACAAACCACTTAGAATAGTGTTAGAGAAGATACACGAGTTAGAGGTTCAAGTTCCCTTAGGTATTAGTGAATGTCTCAAAGACAGAAAGAACAGTAGGGCCTTATACATGGGAAGTGGTATGAGAACAAGGAAAAAGTTGCAGATGTGTTTTGGTTGATCTGAAGATACTTGGAACTGGCATTAAAGAGATTCAAACAGAAGGGAAAGGAGAGAAGATTGTTTCTCATTCCTTACCATAACAAATGGCTAGAATGCAGCCTTAATTGATTACCACTCACATTACAACCCTGCCCAGTGACCCTGGCTGGTCCCATATATTTGGTGCTATAAACCAGTGAGAAATGGGGCATTCCCAAACCTCTTGGCACTTAGGGAGATAAATTGTGCAACAGAATGAGGCAGAAGATGAGGGGGAAATTAGATGTAATGTTAATTCCCTGTGGCTATTGGATTTAAAACTCATATTGGTTTAAATTTGTATTAATTATGTGTTGACTGGGTTGAAGGGGAGATGTATAAGAAATAGATCAGGAAGGTGTGCAGGTGAAGCTGGAGGAGGCTGCAGCAACAGTGAGAGCAGAAGATGGGGATGAGGCTTGATCCAGGAGCAACACACTGAGCTGAGTCCTGCAGCTAAAGGGTCTCTGGACTTTGAGGGCTGTGGGAGGGAGCAGGCAGCAGCTCCTCTCTCTGCACTTCATCAGGGTTTCTGTCTCCAGAAGCTTTATGTACCCTTGTGTTATGGGGAACAGCTTTAATATTGGATTCAGGATGAGGTAAATATCCACCATGCACCAATTCATAAAGGGACAGGCAGTAGGATGTGGCTTATGGGAAGGCAGAGGGACCAGAAGTCTCAGTCTAGAGGAGCAGATGCTGGCGGTGGGGCAGGTGCGTTTGGATAAGCCCAAAGACAGAGCTGGTTTTTAAGCTCTGCAGGTGGAGGTTGGAAACAAAACTACAGTATCTGAAGAAATAAATGAATAGTTAACTCAGTGGGTCAGGGATGGGTGAGCTGCTCTGTGTGATGTGAATGGGGATTGTTCAAATGTGGCCCTGTTTGGTTTGTGCTTGTGGTGTTAAAGGACAAGCGTGGCAGTGGGTTCATGCAGATGATTTATGGGCACACAGACATCTTTCACTTAGAAACCTGCCCATCAGGAGTGTCTAAAGCAAGTTACTGGCTTTTACGGTGTTTTACATGGAAGGTGTTGCTGGGGTCAGGTCGTATTGACTTCAGTTGTCTTTGGATCAAGCACTGAATCAATAAGTGACTTTCTGGAGGAGTTTAATAGCTGTTCTGCACAGACATAAAAGGAGTTAGTAAAATGGGATTTTACACTTTTATCAGCTATTTCTTAGGAAGTCGCTCAACTTCCAAATACTAATTAATGCTGTGTTCCTTCTACAAACTTTCCTCCCTACTGATGCTGTCTGTTTGATCCTGTAGAACAGCATCAGACCTTGCAAATTAGAACCAGCTGCCAGGCTGCAATGAAGAAAGAGGCAGTGGATGGACAGGAATAAAACTTCAACATCACCTCCCAGGTTGAGGCATCCAGCATAATTATGCTCCTTGTGTAGCTGTTTGGCAAACACTGGAATTCCCATGGATATCCAGCTCCAGTTATAGCTATTGCATATCCAGAAATACCCAGCTCCAGGTACAATCACTGCCACTGGATACCCAAAGAAAATAATTCATTCCAAAGTTGAAGACCCAGGTGTAGACACCTCTGATAGCTCAGGCTACCCAGCCTTTTTCAGCGTGAGAACCTGCTTTCATTTGCTTATAATTTTTCCAGTTAGGCTGAGATGGTCAGATAATGTCAAGATCATGTTTATCTTTAATCTCAGCAAACTGGTCCAGAATGTCTTTGTGTGAGAAGAACATGTTACCATTGTTCCCATGGAGAGACAAAAATGGGTACAAAGGGTAAAGGAGTAGAGAGGCTGAACTGACAGCTCCAAAAAAATGGGACTGAGAAACCACAGGAGCAGAGAAGATGGGAGATGAGGAGGCTGACATGGGTGGAAGTATGAGAATTGGTGATGACTGGGTCATGGAACAAGGTGTCCAAATAGAGAGCAGTGGCTTCAGGGAGTGAGAGTCCAGGGAACAGCTCTGTCTTGTTCCAGGAACGTTTGAATGCCCACAGTTACTCGGTGGTTTTGTCACAAGTAGTGGAAAAATGGCTGATTGCAAAGAAAAATGAAATTGTTTTCAACTTGATATTTTGTATAACTGAAGGATAACTGAAAAGACAGGGCACTTCAGAAACCTTCGTGCCAAGTGTGGTTCTTGGGAGGTTTTGCTGGTGTGATGATGAAAGCCTTAGCCTTCTAGAGTGTTCAGAAGATGTGTGGGTATAAAGCCAGGGCAGGTATTATTAGCTGTGTAAAGCAAAACAATACAGTCACTGTGGAAAAATTATGGGTTATGTGCTGAAGCAGATATTTAACCTTTGTTTTTACAACTCCAGAAATGAAGCAGTTTGTTTCTTAATGTAGGCTTAATGCTCCAAGTGTATGCTGACTAGATTTTCACATCTGAATGTATGAAATGCTGGGCTATTAAAATCTCCTTTAATGATCTCTTTTCCCATAACTCCTAATATTTGCCATTTGCTAATTATGATGTGCATAAGTAGTTCTCATTTGTAGTAGGTATTTTAAATGCTGCAGCTGTCCTAGTTTCAAGCAAACTGCTGGTGACTTTTTATGTCGGAGAATTGAGGAGTATTGGTGCTTTTTGCAGGTTTGCATTAAGCTCTCACCTCATACTGTTCTTCATTAGAAAGTTTTTGATATACAGATCCCCAGTGAAGGCAGGAATAGATTTGGCAGAGGGGCAGCAGTGCTGGAGAACACATATATATTCACCGAGCATTGGTTTATGGAGTAAACTCACACTGGGTCAGCAATGGCATAGCCAGGGGCAGTTGGTGCGGAGGACTTTTTGGTTTGGGAGTTCCTGCTCTGTTCGGGGGTTTTTGTTTTCATCCTTAGGATTTTCTTACAAATCTATAATAGGGGAGATGTGGCTGTTTGAAAGGTGGCAGCTTTGCAAGCTCCCCAAGTGGCTTGTGGGGAAGAAAAAGGGGGAGTGGGTTTTTTTCATACTCCATTTTTGCTGCTCCAAGGGCCACTGTGATGGGACCGTGTGAACTAGTGACCTTTAGTCTGACGGCCCTCCTTGCAAAACAGAGAGCTAAGAATGCAAAAACAAAAGTGATAATGAAAGAACTCCTGAAGTGTAAGTTTGGAAGCAGGGATTGTCCTTGAAGAAAAAGGGAAATATGCAACTCAGAACAATTTAGATGCTCTGCAAGCAAGGCAGCCTGTTAACTCAGTTGTCTGTCTTCTTGCATTTCATTTTACCATGGATTTTACCTGTTGGGTTTTTTTCTTTTTTCTTAATCCCATTTCTCAATCACTTTCACCAGAGGCAGCTCCAGCTGTGACTTGACAGCTGCTACTGTCTTCTCCAGCATGTGCTGCCAAAAATCCCAGTTGATGCTCGAGCTTAAGGCACAGTACTATTGTCTATATTTCTTCCTACAATAAAATGATACATATAAATATTAATAATGATCTTTCCAAATGTAGAAACCCTCCAGGCCTATTGCAATTATGTTTTATTAAACCTCAGGTTTGGCAGGTGTGTCCTGTCAGCAGACATGGCTTATGAGCCTGTCGCAGAGTGTGGGCAGTGCGTTAGGGTTAGGTGCTCAAGCCTAGACCCAAAGCTTTACATTCTTAAGGACTCTTGAAGGCAAGGGAAAGCTTTGAATACAATCCTTTCACTTTGCATCCTGTGAAGTAATTCCTTCTGACATGGAAGAAGAGACTGTGGTGCCAGGGGTATGATGTGCTGGCGGCCCCTGTGCTGAATGCTGACAACCAGCAACAGCTCCTCTTGCACAAACCTCATGGGGTTATATATTTACTGAGCTTGTTTCTTGCTGCTCAGCCACAGGCTCCCTTTCTGCTGTCTAGAAGGCAAAATGCTGATGCTGTTAGAAACTGCATCAAACCTGCAGCCTCTGCTGTCTCTTTCCTCCAAAAGTTTGGGGTTGTTTTTTTAAAAAGAAGATATTTTTCCTTTTTTTGCCTTGCTCCTTCCTATGCATTTGTCATACCTCTGTGCTGAGCCTGGGCTTAAAACCTGAAGAGTTGAAACTCAAGAAGTTGGAGGGGAAAAAAAAAGCTGATATAGGAGTCTTCTGACTGGATCAGTGGAGCAAAAGAACAGGCTGAAGCTGCACAATTGTGAGTTAGGAGAACTTTGCTGAACGTGCTGTGTCAGGGTCTTGTACCAGGCCATTATCTTTGGAGGCCACAAGGCAAATGCTTTTCCACTCTTACAAAGTTCTTTTGTACTTCAGTTTTTAAATGGTGATTTCATTATTTTATTTAAACCCAAACCCAAAACTGCTGATAGGGGCATTCAAGTAATAATAGAATTCTTGTGATTCGGTTTCTTTGACTCATTTTTTGGATGTTATTAGATAAAACTTTTTCAATGTTTCCTTTTTGTGAGCACTGGGATTTCTTTTCATGCCCGGAGTTGCATTTTCTGCAGCGTGGCCACTCACTCAGTGCTGCCAGGCACCCCGAGCTTCCCAAGAGGAGCCGATCAGCAGACGCCATCCCTTCTGTCTTTAACGACCTAGGCTGGATTAGAACCAACTACCTGGTTCAACTGACATGGACGTTTTTTGTCTGTGTAGGGACAGCTCAGACCACAGATAGTGTTTAAGATCCTGAAGCCTGTCTGGGCTAAATTTTCCAAAGAGTGGATTCTACCTGTGTGCCTTCATATGAGTGGGATGAGGGCAGCCCAGGGAACTGGCTTTTGTCATTACAAGTGCACACTGCCTCGGTTTCAGGGCCTTCAGCAGGGTTAGAATGAGGGTTAGTGCTTTATTAATTGGCAGTAGCAGTTGGGAGGCTGCATGTTAGGTTCAAGAAATAAAAAGGTAGGGCTGAATTTTCAGCCTGAAGTTGTCATGGGCTGGGCTTCTCTCCCTTCAGACCCTTGAGCTTTTACAGTCTAATTCAAGAGATAGTTTCTCCCCACCACCTTGGTAGGTCACGAAGAGCCTTTGTATTCCATTTGCATTGTGTTATCTGTTGGGAATTGAATTTGTGGCTGTGTACCAAATTCAGAACTAACAGTGTAGCAGATAGCTTGCGAGCTTTTGTTCATTTTTTCATGTTTCAGGGTTTTTGACAAGTAAATGCAGCTTCATGTTTATACCTGTGCCAGGAATAAATCAAATTAGTCTGAAATTAGTCTTTGCCCATACAGTGCTTTGCACATTTCTAATATTAAGAAGATAAGTAGATGAGCAAACCTGCTTTGAAGACAAGCTGATTTCCATAGCAGGCAGAGTGACCTACTTAAAGGGAGGGGGAGAGGGACCAGAGTTGAGAATGGGCTCTTTATTTATTTATATAATTTTAAAGCACCTGCATCAGTGCTCTTCTGGCTAAGGCCTCTCCTGACACTCACCAGGCAGAGTTCAAGAACTAGGACCTGAGGTAATGTCACATTTGTCTTTCATGAGTCTCCTTTGTATTAAAAGGGCTTGTGTTGACATTGCAGCCGGGCTCAAGCCGTGCAGCTCAGTGCAGAGGCGTTCAGTAGGTGATGAGATTCAGAGAGGGCTTTGGGGGAATGTTAATGGCAGTTTAACATTTGTAGGCAATCTACTTTGTTGCTTCACTTAAATGAGAAGGAGCAGCATGTCTTGCTTTGGGGCTCTTTGAGCATTGTTTCAAGAGCACGGGATGTTCAGGAACATCCTCATGGAGTGGCGCCAAACAGCACAGCAGATCTGGAGATGCCCAATAGCTGAGCTTGAGGAGCTGAGGTGCATTTGCTTCTGTTTCTACAGTTGCTGTATTTGGTAGCCAGGAGATGGAGTCATATGTATGTATGTGCCATCCATCAAATAAACACTGACTGGGTGGGTATATGGGTTGTGGTCTTTTTTTTGTTTAAAATGAGCTCCCTTAGCACTACTACACATCTGATTCAGGTCTGGTACCGTCTCAGTAGAAGATCTAACTCTGCAAAACAACATCAGTGTCTGTAAGGCCAGCACTGTCTGTGGGGCTGGAGTATGCACAGTTAGGGCTTGTTGCCTTGTCTCTAGCATGGTCGTTTCCTCTGGTATGAATTCAGATCAGAGTCAGTGACCATGGGTCACACTAGACATTGAAACACATGAATTTATACTGTAAAAGCTCTTTTGTCAGTTGCAGGGGCTTTATAACTTGATCACAGAACCGATACTCACTTAGTTACTGAAAGCTGGCTGTGCCCCGCTGGTGCTGGTTTCTTGTCTGCAAGCTGTGTTTGGATCTTCACTTGATTTACATCACCTGCAAAATAATTTATATATCTAGGACCTGAGCTGGGTGTAGCTCATATGTTGCAAGAAAGAGTTATAATCTGAGCTTTCATATGCTCAGAAGTTGATAGATACCCTGATCTTGCATTTAAAGTATTACGATGCCTTGATAGGGGAGGATGGGTCTGAACCTAGGACTGGGACAATTCTTGTCCAAGCTGATCATCTTAACAAGTTTGTGTAGAGATGAAGATAGAGTTTTATTTGCTCACTTTGCACAGTGATAAATATTTTCTAAGAACATTGTGTCTCTCCTTGTCTGTGCCTGAAATCTTGATGTCTCCCAATACCTGGGTAGAACAAGATGAAAACTTCCCTGCCCTGTGGGTAGTTGCATTTCACTGGAGCCATATGTTGAGTTTGTGGAGCCTGTTGGGAATTTGGCAGGATCTATGGACTAAGTTAAAAGTTAAAACCTGATGAGTAGGTGAGAAAAGACTGCTCACAGCCGTCTCTGGGCATCAGTGCTCCCCAACAGCTTTGTTCTGTGCCATTATCATCCCCCGTTGCTTTTTTAATAGCATTTCTTTTTCTTTGAGTTAAAACTCAGCTCCTTTTAACTTCCCTTCTTCAAGATTGAAAAGTCTTGTGGCCTGTTTTAAAAGTTTTATATGTTTTAAGTGAGACATAAAATAGAAGTTTATTGACCCACTGCAGGTAGGAGTTAATATCAAGTCAAGCTGAGAGAGCGATGGGCAGAACGGCTGCTCCGCTGCCTGAAGCATCACCTGGTTGTGGTGTTCCTCAACCTTTCCCCTCTGTGCTGTGCACAGACTGAGTGGTTTCATGGTCCCTCTTCAGGTCTGGGAACTACATGAAATGGAGAAAAGCGTTTGTGGAAGCACTTGAATCAAACACTTTATTCCAGTGGAAACACTTCACAAAGAACATTGAGGTTCTCTGGGAAGCACTAACGCAGCTGTGTGCACCTCAGCTGGGCAACGTGGCCCAGAAAAAGTGGTCATGACATCACTGGGAGAGTGGAGAAGCCACAGAATGGCATGGGCAGGGACCAGCAAGGGCTTGTGCCCCTTGGCACTCCTGTACTTGTGTGATAGTGGAACTCCCAAACTTGACTGAGCCAAAGGACCACTTCCCCCAGCACCACCAGTAGCAGGGCTTTGGAGGAGGGCCATGGGAGGCTCTGTTGGCTCTGGGGTGGTGGTGATTTTCCAAGCAGCCCTTTTAGTGATGTGCCTTCTGTTGGTCAAACCACTACAGAGGCCTTTGTTTTGTCTTTCAGCAAATTGTAAGCTTCCTATCTGGTACCTTCTTGGGTGCTCCCAACTTCTGGGAAGATGCTAAAGACAAAACTGTATCTTGTTTTTTTCTTTTTATTATTTATTATTGCAGAATTCTCTTCTGTCCTCTGAGCTTATCTGCCTTCTTTCCGGAGTGAAGAGGCCTAGTTTGTTTATTTTCTCCTCTATAAAACGCAGCTTTAATATCTTTGATATGCTATTGCTTTTTATTGCTAGATTTTGTAATACTCTTGTTTGTTTTCAACTGAAGGTGACTAGAGCTGCACCCAGCGTTCTGTGTGTGAAAGCAGGGACCAAAATAAGGAGGGACAGATGTTGGCAAAATGGCATCAATATTAGCAGGAAAGACAAAGGGTAATTTCCACCATTATTTCCACAAGGAAGGAGGACAAACACTTGCTCAGATTCATTGTCACTGACATAAAGGAGAGATGGTGAAATGCAGAGTATTGCCTAGGTAAAAGCAGTTACCAAACCAGGCTGTTTTATACTCACCAGAAATCCTCCTGAGAAGGGAGAGGCACGAAGTGACTCTGGCTCCCCTCAGGATTGACTCTGGGAAAGGCAATTCTGAAAAGAGGACTTGGGGATTGGTACAAAGTGGAAGATAAGGGAATCCAAAATCATGGCTGTTTCATTCTTTGTTATATAGCTGTCTTAAAATAACTGGCAGGTGAAATCTTAGGTTTTAGTATTGCAGCCTCTTGCCATTAGCTGAAGGCAGGTTGTTATGGATAATGGCTTCAGGTGGCTGACAGGCCATTTTCCAAGGTCTTTTGAGTCCTGAACTGGCTGTTACCATCTCTTGCAGTGCCCAGAACATTGATCTGAATCAAAGGTAGAGAGGATGTTACAGGACACTGTGAGTTGGGTTCATTTCAAAGCTGAAAGCTGAGGCAGTGATTAGACGCCTCTGAGGGATGTGGTTTAGTCCTTGGTACATATCTAGATGTGGAGTAAGTCTCCACATATGGTAACGCTTGGAATCAACAGAGTGTCTGCTTCTCATCATCTTTTAATTCAGTTATTCTGATCTGTGGTGAGGTGTAAAATACAAGGGTTAAACCTTATGGCTTGAAATCTAAAGCATGTCTGTTAGTGGCTGCTCCATGTGAAGTGCATGGCAGTGGCCAAACCAGGCTGAAGCCTGTCGATGAATACCCCAGAGTTCCTGTCCTCAGTGTTTGGTAGCTGGAAGAGTTCAGCTCCAGGGAGGGAGAGCACAGAAATAACTGAGCAGTGATGAGGACAGTGTCCTTCTGCACACATGCTTGTCCATGGTGCAGGATAAAGGTATTCCCATGGGTATGGCAATGCAAATAAAAGCAGTGGAGTTCTTGGATCCAGTTGTGAGAGATGGAACAGATGGGCCCTTGTGTGCAAACAGAGCGTGCTCTGCATTCATTGGCACAGCAGCCAGTGTGTCTGGTGTAGAGTGGAGCTTCAATAGTGCCAGACCCTGTAAAAGCCCTGGAAAATCATGTTTTCTTGAGAAAATTAATTAAGTAGCTATTTTTTCTAATACATGTGGTTTGATAACTTGTGCCATTGCATGTGAGGGTTCTGCATTGCTGAGCATTATGATTTCTTCTCTCTTGCTCCTGTGAAGCTCTTGTGATTCCTTTGTTCTGAAGGGCAGTGAAGCCACAGGCTCCTGCCTGTGGGGCTGCTGCCTCTGCCTGCCTGCCAGAGCACCTATTGCCTTCCTTCTGTACGTGCTAAAGGGATGTAGAAACTTTCTGAAGCCATGAAACAGGTAAATAAACACAATAGGAGATCTGATCTTGGTGTGGAATAAGGATGAATGCAGCCACTTCAGAAGGGTTAGTGAGTGGCTGCTGGGATGCCTCTGAACATCGTATGAAGTGAAGCTGTGCCTGCTGGGCAAGGCACATCATTGAACCTCTGGAAGGGGGAGGAGGATGGTTTTTAAGCACTGCTATGTGCAGTAAACAGGGATTGCAGAGAACATATCTCTTGGGTACAAGAGGGGGGTGCAGGTTTGGATTTTGAAAAGAAATTCTTGCATCATGTTTCTGCCCTTAAAATGATCTGAACTGCATGATGTGCAGCTTGGTGGGACTTTGCTCGAGTGCCTTTCCAAAGAGACCTTGGGACTGGTGTTTCCAACACATCTCAGAACCAGCAGAGAGGACTAATACCAATTCAGTGCCTCTGTGTTCCAGTGTGCAAGTAAAGGGGCAAATGCTCCAAGCAACTTATTGCAATAGAGCCTTCCTGAAGGTTAAAAACTCAAATTGGAAATGAAATGGAACATCTGGGGTGCAGCAGTGTCCAAAATCTCTGGGTTTGGAGGTGAGATGATAAAGAACATGTTGGGGGTTTCTTTTTGGTTGTGGTTTGATTTTCTTTTTTGTTTGTTTGGGATGGGATTTTTTTTTGCTTTGATTGCTTTTGTGGCTGTAGATGACAGTCTGCAGGGGTTGCAGAAGCTGGTTTGCCCCACAGCACTGCTGATAAGGGGAAGACGAGCAGTGGGACAGCTTAGGCGGGATTTGACTCTGATTTGAACATCCTGGAACGAATGCAATCTCCTTGCTTAAAAGAAACCTGACAATTCGTAATGATAAATGATGGAGCCAGTTCTGTGCAGAAGCAAATGCAGAAAACTGTTGGAAAGAAAAATCTACACTTGGGGCCTGTAAAATCAGGCTTTTTGTATTTTCAAATCTCCTTAGTAGCTGTTGTCCAAGGATGGCTTGATAATCACCTTCCCTTGCTGACTTATTTCTTGTCTGGATGTGGCATACCTGAGAGCTTTTGATCTATACCAAGCCTGTGATAAGCAGATCTGTACCAAGCCTATGATAAGCACCTTCCCTTTGGGAAGAGCTCTCTGTGTTCCTCCCACTGCTTTCTCTTTATGGCTTAATTTTTCTCGGGCTTTGCCACAGTTTGATTCTATTTTACTGCTTGCAGCATGAGGTCCCCAAATTGTTTACGTCCGTGGAGCAAACATCTATTTCTGGGATTGATGTTTTAATTTAATAAACCACTTCCTAATGGGGGTCAGCTGCAGCCATGAATTTGTAATGAGTGTTTGTTGGAAGCCCTGTCACAGGGCAGCATTTAGCACTGCACACACACATGAGGCTGCCTGTTCCAAGCCTCTGCAGATGGCTGGTTTATTGGAGGGGCTTTGTGTGGCTCCTGGTCCTTGCCATGCTGCCTGTGTAGGATCAGCTGCTCACACTTGCCTTGCCAGAACCTTCATGTTTGCCCTTTCCTATAATCTCAGGGACTGTACAGGACTGACCTCTGGACAAAGAAAGGCATCTTGAAGCCTCCAGTCTGGGGACAGTTGCAAATGAAACACTTGAGTATGTGTGCAAAGGAGCTGCACATTCAAAGGAGCTGTTTTTAGGAGCTCAACTTGAGGGATTCTCTTTTGTGGCAAACATGGGAGATTGTGCCCTAAAATACTTCAGAATATTTAGATTCAGATTACAGCAGATGGAGCACACCCAGACATAGGTGTCTTTCCTATGCAGCCACCAGGAAGACCCCCTGAGCCGCGCTTGCTGACTGCTATTTTGGTATGTGAAAGCAGATCCAGGGCAGAAAGTCAGAGATGCCCAAGAGCACCAGACAGTGACTCAGGATAACTGACCTGTTGATAAGCATCTTCTAATCATTTCTGAGAGGGAGAGAAGCCCGAAATCACAGACTGCTCTCCCAAGTCTGTGCTTAGGCAGAGTGTGCACAGGGCAGGACACAGGATTTTTGCAGAGGTGTGTGTCTAGTAAATTGTGGTCTTGTTTGTTTGCTAAAGCAGCACAGAGGGATTCCAGGCTGCTGGCTCTTCTCTTGGCCCTCAGGACACCAGACAGAGCAATCTTGTATGAATTGTATAAAACATATCTATTAGCTTCAGTATTCTTTTGGTGTGTCCTTTCCCATTTTAGCTAATCTCCAGTAAATCAGTGTTTTGGGAAAGAAAGCAGAGGCATGACAAATCTCATAGTAATAGGCTTTAAATAATTTTTCCCTTGAGCCTTTCATTTAATTTTGCACTTGAACATGCTCAGTCCAACTGCCAGGCCCTTCTCATTCGGTGACATTAAATGTATTTCCATTGCCAAACTTTGCCAAATAGATTTGGGGTGGAATGTTGAACATCTGGATTGTGTTCTTTCCCCCATGCCCTGTTGCACCCTCCAGAAATTCTGACTTTTCCTAGAAGATAGAAACAGATTTCTAAAGCAAATCAATGAACTTCTTTTACCACAGCCCTGAAGTAATTTGTGTGGTTATCTTCCTGCTGGCTCTGACCAGGGTATCCCCAGTGAGATCTGAACCAGAGTAACCAGTTTACTCTCAGGGTAGTGCTGCCTTCTAGGGTAGAAAATTCCCTATAACCTCTGATTTTATTCCAAGATGGCTGTGAGGGACACACTGGACAACTGAAGTTTTGTTGGTCTGTGGTAAATTTCGACTGGTGGCTTTTCTGGGTGAGATGTTCACCTTCCTAAGCCCCTCTGTGTCACTGACTCTAATTACCAACACCCATGCAGCCTTGATTTAGCAGTATTACACTTCAAATCTTTTTTCTTCCCTCTTAATGTCTTCTTCCTTTTCTTGCTAGTTATCTTGCTCTCTCCTTATATATATATATATTTAATTGCTTTTAAATAAACATACTTTCCTCTCTCTTTTCCAGTGATTGTTAGAGTTATGCCTTAGCACCTGTCTACAGTACAGCTTAAATCTTAACATATGGACAAGAATACTTGTTCTGCAGTATTGAGGGGGCTGTAACTGTCTGTAGGGGTGGCAGGGAGAGGAGCAATGGGATGGCAGAGGTTAAGTAGAAGACATCTAGATCCAGACAGGAGGACTTTTTAAGCCAAAGCTAAACTTGCCAACAAGTGTCATCATTTCTCTTTGATTGTTTTTAACTTGTGTTTGTACCCCAAGATATGTAAAAGGGTCAGGATGCTTAATGCTCCTGTCTATGGGCCACCCACTGGCACCTGCTCTTCCCTAGAAACTTTGTCGATAGCTTCCAGTGAGAATTATGCTCCACTTAGGGCTGGAGCTTTGCACATAAATAACTTGTTAAGAGCTGTGGGAAACCTCCTGTTGTAACCATCGTCCTCTGATTGCGAGGAGTTGATGCTTCCCTGTGTTTGCCTTGTATTTCTCTATTAAGGACATACAATTACCCTGTAGCAAATGGCATCGCTGCGCAGAGAAATCTATGCTCAATATCTTCAGCCTTAACCATTATCATGAGAAGAATGGATTTCTCCTCTTCTGTGTATTAAGGACGTGTTGTGACTTTGTGGAATCACTGCAGGAGTAAATGATGTATGAAATGAGAAATCTCTGCTCGGTGTGTGCAGACACAGCCAGTGCTGTAACACGTTCAGCTCAGATGCAGCCAGAAAAACCTCTGAAGTATCCAACGTGACTCGTGGTTCTTCCTCTGGTAAAGCATCTTCCACTTACATTTTTTCCTGGTGCGTTCACAAGTCATGATCATCATGGAGAGAGAGATGTCCATGCCAAATGGGGAAAGCACACTGCATGCACAGCATGAGACAATTTCCCTTGAAGCCTGTAGTCAAGGACGGATGTTTGGTAGCTTGGGAGGAAGTTTCTTGTTCCTTCAGAGCCCCTGATGCTTATATATGAAAGCCCTTATATAAAACTTTCTTTTGTACGTGACCCACCTTTCTCTTTCTCCCGGACAGCTGAGCTGGATGAACTGAAACTGGAAGGTGTTACATGGAACTAAGGCCCAAGTGAGTCTTGGAAAGTTTTGCAGTTTCCTAATTTTTATTACCATTACCGTATGTGGCTAAAGCCTCAGGCTGAGGTTAAGTCTGCATACTGACACACAATTATCCTTCCTCTGGCCCCTAATCCTCCTGCCTCATCTCCCCCAGCACAGCATGTGCTTTCCCTGTAGCCAGCCTGCAGCTCAGAGCAGCATTTGGGCACGGGTGAGAAGCTGATGGCTCGTGGCTGGTGCTGACTTGATGGCCAATGTCTGAGCTGCACGTGGAAAATCAACCACTGCTGCCAAAGGGCTTGTTAAGGCACAGCCTCCAGTTCAGTGCTTGCTGGCTTGAACCTACGAGTGCATAAGATGATGGTATGTTACTTAGCTCAGATCCAGTTTCCAACTCTACTGCTACTGCCTTGCAGACTTTATCCACAGCACTTCTCTGTTGTTCAAGAGAGATTATGGGGCTTTGAGTAAAGAGAGATACTGAGGCTGCATGGTGTTAGGCTCTTGCAATTCGTTCCATGGACGTTCTGTACATACAGGAGGGAGCATGGGAAGGAAGGTTGTTACTAGAACTAAACTAATGGAAGTTGGGCAAAAAATGCAGAGGAGGTCTTGTGAAAACTTCAAAATGTTAAATGTCAGATTTAGGAAATATTTAAATGTCATATTTATTTTCATGTTTAATATTTAATTGGCATATTTAGAAAAAACTGTAGGAACCAACACAAAAAGCCTGCAAAAAGGTGTAGTGGTCAGTTCTGCACTTTGGTGTATGGATCAGCCAAAAAGCATGGATTTGTTACAGTGAAGAGTGGCAGCAACAGACGTGTACCACTTCTTGCAAGGTAATTTCTTGGGGGTAAAAACACAGGACTATATGCATTTTCTAGAATAACCATACCTCTTCGTCTGGAAAAGAAGATTCTGTAGTTCAGTGTGAATCTCTGTAAGGTCCTTGCAGATAACTCAGTTGGAGAACAATTTGGAATTACTCACAAACAACATTTTTCTTCCTATCTTTAACAACAAGGCAGAATGACTGAGAGGTAACTCCCTTGGATTCATACCAAGTAGCTGCATCAGTGTTCCTGGGAGAGTGCCTGGAACTTGCCAAAAATACATCATCTATTTAGCCAAGGCTAGATGAGTTATCAGTTCACCACAAACTGTACCTCTCTTTGCTGATTTAAGTGGTTCATCTTTCTCTTGTAGTATTCCCAGAGCTCAGAGTTAGGACCAGTTTTGTTTAACATCTTTATCAGTGATCTGGATGAGGGGATGGAGTGTACCATGAGTAAGTTTGCTGATATACGAAGCTAAGCAGGAATGTTGATCTGCTTTTGAGGGCAGGAAGGCTCTGCAAAGGGCCCTGGTCAGGCTGAAGCAATAGGATGAAGTTCAATAAGGCCAAGGGCTGAGTCTTGTCCTTGAGCCACCCCAAGCCCTAGCAGAGCCCCAGGCTGGGGCAGAGGGGCTGGAAACTGCTGTAGGGAAAGGTCTTGGGGGGGTTGGTGCCAGCAGCTGAACAGCAGCTGCTCAGGGNCTGCTCCCGAGTAACAAGTGACAGGACAAGAGGAAATGGCCTCAAGTTGCCTCAGGGGAGGCTGAGATTGGAGCTGAGGCAGAACTGTTTCCCTGAAAGGGGTGTCAGCCCCTGTGCCAGGCTGCCCAGGGAGCTGGGGGAGTGCCCAGCCCTGGAGGGATCCCAAAGCCGTGGGGCTGAGGTGCTGAGGGCTGTGGGCTGGGCAGGGTGAGGGGAGGGCTGGGACTGCAGCAGCTTCAAGGGCTTTTCCAACCAAAACGATTCTATGATTCTATTTGTGATAAACTTTTTGCTTTCTTCAGACTTCTTACAGGACAGACAGGTAATGTTAACCCTTGAGGTACTTCAAGTCTGCTTCACCTGCTCTCCAGGTTGCAGATGGTGTGAGGGGTTGCATCTTGCAGTGGCAGTGACTGCAACACCTCCAGCTCTGGGTACTCATCACCCCTCCAGTTGCTGTTACGCATCCCCTGCATCACTGGCTGTGGTCCTCAGTTGCTCTTGCTGTGGCGTGTTTGATTTGAGAGTGCTAACTGCTACTCCACTGTGATGTATTAGAAATCCTCTAAGCAGTGCTTTCCTCTATCAACTGTTAGGTATGGGTAAGATGGGTATGACAGACCTCTTGCAGTCATGCACACACCTCACCTGCTGTTTTTGGCAGTGGTTCTTGCTGCATTTGTTGTGTGTGGGGAAAAAATGATGGTGTTCCATGCCATCAACTCCTTAACTGTCAGCCTCGGTAAGCGTCTGCCAGGAATGAATAAATCTAGGCTAGGGAGCGGGGAAAGGAGGAGGAAAAGTAATTTTTTTAGTTGTAGCATTGATGTGACCCTTTTTGCTTTGCTGTGCATTTCAGGCATGCTTGGTCAGCTGTAAGAGCTTCTTCAGAGACTGCAGAACACATCTGTTCACAAGAGACCTGTGTCCAGGGTACATGTCAGTTCTTTTAAGGTTGTTCTATTACAGAGCAGTGATTTGAAATTTGAATTTCTGATGAGAAAAGAGCTTTATCAGTAATTCATTTAGGGGCTTCCAGCACACTCTGAAAACAGTTTAACATGGATCCTCCTGCCAGCTTATCTCTTACAGGGACTGTTCTACAGAGTTGTGAGATTGGCTCTTATATCTTACAAACACTGGGAGTGTGTGTGCCTCTGTGTGTTCATCTGGAGGTCAGTTCCCTTTCTGTGTGGTGCATGGTGCTCTTATTTTTGTGCTGCCCTTTCAGCCTTGACATTTCTCTGCCTCTCAACATTGAAACTTGCTTATCTTCCCACTGCTATTTTCTGAACTTGAACCCCTGTTCTGCTACTATTGAGAGAAACCCAATTTGAAACTTCTTAAGTTGTCCTCTGTGTTTCTGGAGAGAAATAACTCTTGCAGAGCTTTTACCAGCACTGCAGTCACTTGGAACTGGCTGTTGAAAGAGCATTTTCAAGAGTGCTGTCCCCACAGGTCCCGGTTTGTTCTCCTCAGTACACTCTGTAGCAGGCTTATTGTTCTATTGAGCCTCCTCATTGATGTTCCAGAGCATTTTAACATTTTGTATTCCCCTTGCATTGCAGTGCTGTTCTCTGCAGATTTTTTTCAACAGGTAGTTTCCAACCCATCTTTGTTCTAACCTTCTTGTTCAGTGTGGATTTTGGGTACTAGACATGTATTGTATTGTATATGTACTGCAGTGACCAGCTGAGGGAGGATCTTATGAGGAAAGGCTGTAGGACCTGGGGCTGTTTAGTCTGGAGAAGACTGAGGAGAGATCTCATTAATATTTACAAGTGTATAAATGTTGGGTGTCAGGAGGTTGGGGCAGTACTTTTTTCTGTTGTAACCAGTGACGGGACAAGGGGTGATGGAAAGAAGCTGGAACACAAACAGTTCCATTTAAACAAAAGGAAAAACTTTCAGTGCTGAGGTGAGGGAGCCCTGGCCCAGGCTGCCCAGGGAGGGTGTGGAGGCTCCTTCTCAGGAGGTTTCCAAACCCACTTGGACATGTTCCTGTGCCCCCTGATCTAGGTAGAGCTGCTTTGGCAGTGGGGTTGGACTGGATGATCTCTAAAGGTCCCTTCCAACCCCTGCCATGCTGTGAGATGGGACGGTATCTGCCATATGGATGCCTGTATGGACGGTGGGCTGCTGTACCGAGTGGCATTTCTGAGCCTGACTAAGTCTTGTGTACATATAATCATTAATAATATGTAAATTACTTGGGCATTTAGTGTCTTTTTGGCCATTTGCATTTTGTAACTCATGAATGCCAGACTTTGCAAAATCTCTGCAAACATCCAAAGGCAACAAAGCTCAATGTGCATGGTTGGGACTTTGTATATAGAGCTCTTTAAACCCCACGTTATTTATTTTTCCTGATAGACTCTGATCAAATTGTCCTCAAAAACAGTGTCACATTTCCTTGTCCTTTAAGATAAAACTCAAGAGAAGGTTTTATCACTATCACCTGGAGTTTTCTGCCATTAGGAGACCACGGGGGACTTCCATGTTGAGAAAGGCAGATTTTGTCTTTCTGCAGCATAAACCTGCTGCAGTGAGCAGCAGTGCACAAGGAGGTCTCTGTGAGGTTCTCGCTTAAATGTGCTGAGTTTTTGTTTTCTTCTCCTGTTACAGGCTAATGTTGATGAGAAATGACCAGCAAGTTCTTTGCTTTAGACTTTTTTTTTCCTTAGATGTGTGTTTTATAGTAAAATTAACAGTCTGCTTTAAAAACACAACCACAGAACTTAATTGTGGTAAGATGGTTATGTTTGTAGAGAAATGTAATAAGCTTGTGGTTGAAACCACCATGTCTGGAAACCTGCAGTGCATGAGTGTGAGTCTTTCTGTCTGGGTTTTGAGGGTACATGCTCTCCTGAGGTCCGCAGAATGATTCAACAAACTCCATTTTGTGATGCTGGGTAGGATCTCTCTATCAGGGCAAACCGTGCTAGAGGCTTGAAGCCCTCTTTAAATAATGCACAAAAGAATTATTGCATGGTCTGTAGCTGTGCAAGCTTCCTGAAGAAATTCATGTCTTTCATAAGTGTAGCTCACAGAGGCTCCTTTTTTGTGTGTGTGCAGGCTTGATTCACCTAATAAACCCAGCCGTGTCTTATGCCATAATTGTAAATCCTGGAGATCAATGGATTTCTTTTCCATTTAACAACTTGTGAACAAATGCAGAGCCACACAAAAGTGGATGGTTAATGATGGTGGTTAAGCAAGATGTTACTGGTAGTGTGGTAGTTAGATAAGCCAACAGTCCCATGGGTGAGTCTCAATCATGATTTGTAGCATCCTCTGCCAGCAGCTGAACGTTAACTGTCTTTATACTAAATGCCCAGAACATTTTGAAGCATTTAGGAATTGGTTTTGTCTTTCTTTTCAGGAGGGAAAGCTGCTTATCATGGAGCATACATAGCATTTGAGCTATCTTCCTTCCTTGCTGGGATGGAGAGGTGGAGGCAATTGGTTGCTGTCAATCTGGCTGTCAGTTGAGCGTTCTGTTACGGTGTGTGCATTGGGTCAGACAGGCAGAGTGGCTGCTGAAAAGGCTTCAGCTGGTCCTATTAACTTGCATACTAACTTCTCCCAAGAGTTTATACAGCTCTCTCTTCTCTGCTTAATGACCTCACATCTTTATCCTGTGGAGGGGAGGATTTTTCAAACCCACAGGAGAAGATGGTGCTGAATGGTGACTGTTGTGTTATATCTGTACACTTTGATTCCTGGCTTGCCAGGCAAATGCTCTCTTCAACATTTCAGCCGTGGGCATCTTGTCCCTGGTTCCCCTGTACCCTGTGAGCCTTCTCAGCTTTTGTTTTATGATCATCTCCTCCTGGAGATCTCCAACCAGGGCTATGTGCTGGTAGCCAGTCCTAACTGAAGGGGGGACCCCTGTGTGAGGAAAGCATCATGATGGGGATGCCAGCTCCTCTCTGGAGCTGAATTTGAGGTAAAGCTTTGGAAAAGAAACTACATTAACACTTGTGCATTGTTTAGGGCTTGGGGAGCAGAAGTCATGCACAGAGCAAGGCTTGTGCCTGTCACTGGTTTTCCCAGATGGGGCTGTGGCTGGATTAAGGTGTTGCACTCAGCATTTAAATCCTGTCTGTGCTGCCTGAAGTTTAGAAATGCTGAATAGTGGCTTGTGTATGGGCACAGATGACGTGCACATTGATGCCCAGGGTCCATTTAGGACTCTGTGTGCCTGGAGAGTGGGTCTGTGTGTGCTGTGACTGAGCAGCAGCAGAGCCTGTAGCCAACATTCTGCAGCTCAGCAGGTTAGTGGTGTCAGGACGCCTGGCACGTCCCACCTCCTGATTTGTTGTGCTGTTGTTGATGCTAATGTTACACTGTTTGCATTAACATAATTACATTAACATACACAAAATATTTATATTAAAATAATTGCAGAGAAAAATCACTTTCACGTCCTTATCCTGTCTCACATCCTCACGTTGCCCAGTCTTCCTTCATTATGTACCTTTTAATCTTCACTCAGATTCCCATTAAAAACCCCAAAGACCTTGAGAGCTCAGCTGATAAGGAGTAAGATATAACTCATGATAGAGTAAGAAGTCATGTCAGTATTTCAGATACACGTTACAAAGCAAATATTCCCAAGTCCTGCTTTCCATGTAAGGAGAAGGTTTTCACGGGCATGATGTTAGATGATGTCATGAGGAATCAAAAGCATCTATGCAGACTGAAAGCCAAATTTTATCAGAAATCAGTAAGGTTTTGGCTTTCACAGAAGTTAGGCTTAGACAGTTGCATGTGCTTACATTCAGTTCATCAGTAGAGCTGCTCAGCAGTGTGTTGAGATAAAAAAGATACCTAAGTTTCTGCAGGATTGCAATTCTAGTGACCTTTGCAAAAATCAAAGCATCTAACTTTCATCAGTGTCTTTGGAAAACTCTAATCTTGAGACAGAGCTTGAAGAGCCTAGCTTTAGGTATCTAGTACTAAAAACTTCGACCTCTGTGCCTGAGGCATCTTTTTTTTTCTCCTGGAAAGCAAGGCCATTTTACTGTACCAAGAATAAAGTTTATAGTCATTATAATTAATAATAATAGTCTCAGATTTTTTTTTCTGTTGCTCTCTCTACCACAGGAGGATCTTAAACATGTCCTAAAACAGTTGCTCTAAGGCAGAAGCTTGTATGTCGTTTCACCCTGGAGCAAACTCAGCAATAGCAAACTATTTTCAACTTGAAGGTGTAGGTTTTAGTGGAAATGCTGACGGCCTCTAACGACCCAGCTCCTGCTAAAGCGAGGGGATAGCCCATGATGATCAGCATTTGCTGTGGCATCCATCACTCTGAGAGGAAAGGTCCAGCTGCACCAGTCATGAGCTGTTGAGTGTCCTCTGTGCTGTGAAGATGCATGTCAGGAGGTACCCAGGGCAGCACGTATTCTTCAGGTGTTTTGCACTGATTTATTTAAGCATATTCATATCTACTTCTGCACCATGTTACATCTGCAGTGTTGAGACAGAGACACTGGTTTATACAGAACACAGAAGCAAAAAGACAATGTATGAGCAGCAGTCCCTGGGGAGAGTGCCTTTAT
This sequence comes from Urocolius indicus, assembly GCA_013401255.1. Lineage (NCBI taxonomy): Eukaryota > Metazoa > Chordata > Aves > Coliiformes > Coliidae > Urocolius > Urocolius indicus. The sequence continues at coordinate 69,069 of WBNH01002709.1, read as the reverse complement.
TTTGTCCACCTTTTTCATCTCACCCGTGATTGCTTGTTAAAAGCCACATTGTTTTTTATTTGCTGTGTGCCTTGTTAAATTAGCACTTGACCCCATTACAGTTTGAGTCTTTATCTTTGTTTGTTTGTTTCTGGTTGGTCTCTTGTAGCCTCTCTGAGAGCTTTGTCTCCTTTTAGACTACAAACCTTAAAGAATTTACCCTGTGCCTCAGAGTCTCACTGCTCCTGGGTTTTCTCTCCTTCTCTCCCTCTCCTCTTTCTTTTCTCTGGTCAAAAACAGAGGCAGAAAACAGTGCAGATGCCACAAAGCACTTCTACCCAAGTGAGTGTTTTGCATGTGTAAGCATATACTAGTCCACCTGTGCCTTTGCTTTGCCTCCCCAATCATGAATTACACAGCTCTCTTTAAAGTGCTTGCTTCCACAATGAAAATGGCTCCTGGGATGGTGCTCATCAGGATTCAGGTTTCTAAGATCATCAGTGCAGAGCTTTCCCTCAGACTTAAATTCACTTTAAAAATCCATTACAAGTCCCATTATCAAGGGTGCTGTTAAATCCCTCTAGCATTCATCTCTCTGGTATATACATTAAGTGGATGATCTATTTCCAGACTAGAAGGTACTGTGACACCATATATCACAAAGTTGCAGGTATTTCCATGCCAGCAATTAGAAACTTGGCTTGATTTGCAAGGATGGTAAGTAAGCACAAATAGTTTCCTTCAATGCTAGACACTGTCATGTGGACGAGTAAATTTGGTGTGAGTATGAAGCAAAGCTGGGCTGGATTGTGTTCTCCCATGAAGAAGTTGTCAGTCCTTACTTAAAAGAGTAGGTGTCTTGTTCCAGGTACAAACGGCAGCAGGTACCAATGCCATGGAGCTGTCTTTTAGCCAGGCATCAGGCATCCTCTCTTGCTTGTACAAATCTGTCCTACTGATTAATTTTTTTTTTCATTGGCCCATAGAAGTGTTTTAAGACTTAATCCACTTAAGCACATCTTTAGTTTGTTAATAGCCACAAGTTAACGATACAGTTCACATAAAGATTAGGCTGCCAAAAGCACTAACTGTCCCTTCAGCTCTGCTTAACTGTAGTTTGGGGTATTTGCCAGTATTTGTCCTCCCAAATCCAAATGTTTGTTAGAAAACCAAGGGTGTGTCACAAAGCTTTATGCTGAGTTCAGCTTCTAGGTCAGTACACATTGCCTGCAGTACTGATGTTCTCCCCAGGGCAGGGTGTGATGGGCTTTGTGCATCAGAGTTGGCTGGGTTTGTCAGTTGAAGGCAATTGTCAGATAGGCCTTTTAGGTTATAGTAGGTTAGGGAGCTTGCTTATCCTCATGCTAGTCAGGTGTCATGGGGAGAAAAGGAGGGATTGCATCAGGACTTAGGACCCCAGAGCCTGACCTGAGATCTGCCTTGTGGTCTCTGCAGTGCTAGAGCCTGGGGCAGTTGACTTGGTCATGTGCTTGGGGAGGTGCTGGATGAGCAGCAGCCAAAATAGTGCTGTGCCATTGCAGTGAAATTGGTTGTGCACCCTGGTGAGGAAGATGCTGTGCTGAAAGGAGATCCCTGCTCTTATTCTTTACTGAGGTGGTAAATGCACCCAGAGCTGCGAGGCTCAGGTGCTGCAGAACAGCAGTGACCCTGCTAGGAGAGAGGACACAGGTCTGTCCAAAGCGTCTCCCTCCTTTTGCAACCCCAAGGTCCCTGGAAGAAAGATTATTACTGATTAAGTTTCCTGATGGACAAATTGAGATTCTACCTCTCTCCAGATGCCTCCAGTAACCTCAGGCAAGTCGTTTGACTCAGACTCTCACAAGTCACTTATAGTTCCAAATGTGATTTAACATGTAATGAAATCAGTGGCAAGTGGAATCTAAATACCCTTAAACCCCTGTCTATAGGTGCTTGTCTGGAAAATATCACAGAGTATGTAAATTGTGTTTCAAGATGCCTGAAATAGAGCTCTCATTCAGACAGAGGATGGAAAGCTTTTGTTATGTCTCTGCATCACAGCTGGAAACACCAATTCTGTAAAAGAAATAGTTAATCAGAGGAGACACATCAGAGATTTTGACTGTCAACCCCTGTATCCACCAGCTAGCTCTGGGTAGCTGTGTTTCAGATGCAGCATGATTCAGTGAGGCCAGGCTTTTTGCTGTTTGCAGTGAGCTCCATTCAAGGTAACAAAACACATTTGTGCTGCCTCAGTGGGAAGGAAAATCTGTTGCTTGGAGGACTTGAGCTTCAGCCGTTTGCTGTGGCACATGTGAGCATCATGCACTGGCAGAAGATGGACTGAAACAAGTTAAGAGCTCCCAGGATGACAAAGTTGCTGATGTACATGCAGCTTGTGCTGTGAATGAGGCTGGAGTGTGCAACAGGTCACGATGTGCTTCAGCAGTCTGATGTGGCGATGACATGGGAGATAACGGGGGCTGTAGTGATGCTGTTGGATCCGCTCCAGCACACGTGGCTCCTCGCTTCTGGAGTGCCTTTTCTTTAATCTCTGCACATTCTTCACCTTTCCTAATCATGGCTTACTGCCTTTCCAAGGCAGAGCTCTGATATTATTGGTGTTTTCTTTCATAATTGTGCTAGTATGCTAGCATTCTGCTAGCTAGATGAGTTGTGTGGTCTCATTTCTTCAAGGAGTGCACAGACACATTGAGATATCAGAGAAACAGCAGGTTTTCCAGGGGAGAATTCCCCCTGTGAACTCAATTTCCCTTCTGATTCCATAGAAGTATCATTTATTTCAATGGAACAGCAAAGGCTGTTCTTATCTTGCTCTTACCTATGTTGTATTTATGGTTTTGTTTTAAGATCTGAAATATCCTTGCCTCAAAAGACAAAATCAAGAGGTCTGCAACTACATCTATTGTCGAGGTAACATTAGAATACAAAAAAATGCCAGTGAGCTCTGGAAGGCACATGTTGGGCCTCAGCTTGGAGAGCTCTTCTCAGCCTCCACCCTGGCCATGCGGCACAAACTCTGTGTGCTCATCTGCTCCTTTGCCAGCAAAAGATGCAGAATCTAACATTAAGTGCAAAGGGGAATTAACAACACTGTTCTTGCCTTTGCCTGCCTTTATTTGTTCTGGATCAGATGGCTGAGTCCCAGTGCTGGCATTAGTGCACTGTCGTTGGTCTGGCGTTGCAAGGGATAGCAGCAGCAAAGCAGAGGTGGTATTGCTGCAGTAACACCAGGCTGTAGCAACTCATCCTCCTGCCACCTCAGAGTTAAAGAACATCCTTTATTTTGCAGTGTCTTAACCCTTGGAAATGTTCCTGAGTCAGATGCACAGAAAGACGCAAGACAACTGTGTTTTCTCCACTTGTCTTTTTATCTCTGTGCCTCACTCCTCATCTGGCTGCCTGAGGCTTTAATGTTTGGTTCCTGGAAGCACTCTTTCTGCAGCAGTTGGGGGAATGAAAATGTAGATCTTAAGTTGGACTTCTAGGTGTGTGACTGATGTCACCTTAGGTGGGTGTAAATTGGGTGCTGCTGACCTGCTGGGCTGACACTGAGGAGTGGCAGTGCTCAGATAATCTGGAGTGTTTCAGTGAGTGGCAACAGCTGGACAGTCACAGACTTGGCCTGAACTGTCTTTAGTCTGTGTGTGCCTGTGGACTAGTTTTTAGCCATAAGCAGACTTAGTGAGTATCTGGCTTGAAAATGATTTAACCAACCTCTCTGCATTTCTGTAGCAATAATACAATGTGCAGCAATGGCTAGAAAATTGGATTACTTGCCTCTAACCTTGTTGTGGGTGCAGAAGGTGATTCTTTCTCTACCTTTATCTCAAATGATGTGGGATTAAAAATAACCTCAGTCCACTACAGTGCAAGACTTGAGGTTCAGCACTTCAGAAGGTTGAATGAAACCTGCAGCTCCTGGGCTGCTGGGTGGGATTCAGAGCAGTATATTCCTGAGCTCTGTGTAGCTCTGATGGAAAGAAAGGGGCGATTAGACTGTCTTCCTTCTCAGACAGCTGCAGACAGCTCTAATGTGTTAGATAACACCGCAGTTCAGTAGCTGCATGCTAATACAAACTCATCTGTCTTCATTTACTATTCTGCTGCTGTTCTTCTCTTTTCTCCTTCTATTAGTGTTTTGGTTAGCTGACATGACTAGTGTATCAGCTCAGTAGGACTAAGTCTGGTTGGGAGACATCAAGAGGGTGCTGCAGGGATGCTAGTGGTGCCAGAGCCCTGGAGTTGGCAGCACACGCCAGAGTCTGATGCTGCTGCTGATGATTGAACTTTGAGAGAGTTTTAATCTGTGGTCCTAATCCTCTGTGATGGCTAAAGAGCTTTGGGCTCTTCCAGGAATCTGGTATCAGCCCAGCTGGCTGCATTCAAATAACAGATTTCTACCTAAACCTGAGTTCAGTGTCATTAGGGATTTATTTCCCTTCTTTGTCAATAGAAGACAAAGCCTGTTGTCAATAGGAGACAGGCCTGTTTGCCTGTTTTCTGCTGTGGTTTCTAAGAGTGGTGTACTGGAAGGAAGGTAAAATGGGCTTTATGGAGCTAGTGGGCATCCCATGGGGTTACAGCCTCCCTCAGGCATCTTTCTGCTCTGGAGTGGGGTCTTCCCTGGCTTCAGGTGGGTCTCTGCTCCCCTGTGGCCTCCATGGCTGCAGGGAACCTCTGCTCAGGGCCTGGAGCACCTCCTGCCCACCTTCTACACTGACCTTGGTGTCTGCAGAGATGTTCCTTTCGCTCACTTCAGATTCTCCCTCTCTTGTGCTGTAGTTTTTAGCACCTGAGCAGCAACTTCTTCCCCTTCTCCAACGTGTCAATCCCAGAGTCGTTCCCTCCATGGCTGATGGGCTCAGCCTTGGCCAGCCGTGTGTCCATCTCAGAGCTGACTGGCCCTGGCCTTCTCCAACGTGTCAATCCCAGAGTCGTTCCCTCCATGGCTGATGGGCTCAGCCTTGGCCAGCCGTGTGTCCATCTCAGAGCTGACTGGCCCTGGCCCTGTCACACACAGGGGAAGCTTCCAGCAGCTTTTTGAAAGAAGCCACTCCTGTAGCCCCCTGCTACCCAAACCTGCCCACACAAACCCCCTGCACATGTGAATGAACATGACTGGCTTGTTTTTGGGCCCCAGTGACTACATTAGTCTGGATATGGGATCAAACCTTACAAGAGAAGTTACTGATTTTCTTTTGTGGCTTGTAATTTGGATTACTTGAAAACTTTTACCAGAACCTCAGAATTTCTTCTGTTACTAATAGTAGGAAATAAGACCTAGTAATTTACTAAGTCTGGGATATCGTGGGATTAGATCTCATGTATGTGAAATGATTTGCAGCTGTTTATTATTTCAGTTGGTTAATACATAGACTAATGCAGAATTCACAAAGCCAGCCTTAATAAATGCCACAAATCTGCACAGCAGGGCTTTAGTGCTTATTTTTTTTTTTACATAAAGACTAAGTTACCTTCTGCAGACAATTACAGGCATGGAACATGTGGGGGATTATGGAGTGAGGTCTGTGATTGCCCTGTATTTATTTCTGAGTTCATATGGGAAGCATTTATTTTGCTGTGTTGTGGATAGACAATCCTGTGCAGTCTGCTGCTTGGCACTAGACATTAAGAGTCCCGAGGGGCTGCCATGTCCCCTGGCTGATGCAGCCCACACAAAGCTCTGGCTCTGGAAAATACTTAGAGTTTCATTGCCTTAGGACCTCCCTGTGAGGTAAGAGGTAGATGATGCTTGGAAATGTTGGATTTTATAGGCTTTAAGTTTGAAGAATAAAAGAAACTTGTAGTTGCAAACACAAAGTCCATTCCTTGTCCTGGTAGGTTATGTGAGCGTCTGCGACAGTGGTGCCAAGAAATAGGTACAAGCTGCTCCTCACATCACAGAATCTTAAGAGTTGGAAGGGACCTTGAAAGCTCATCTAGTGCAACTGCCCTGCCAGAGCAGCACCACCTAGAGTAGGTCACCCAGGAACTCATCCTGGTGAGTTTGCATGTTTCCAGAGAAGGAGACTCCACAGCCCATCTGAGCAGCCCCTGCCAGTGCTCTCTCACCTTCCTGCCGGTAATTTGTGATACACTTGCCTTTCCTTCCCATCCTACATTGTGTAGCCCAGTAGTAGTCAGTGCATGGAATTTTTCTCTCCCAAATGAGATGCAGCTCTTTTCTCCAGCTTTGAGAGAGGAGGGATGTTCATTTTATAAAACATGGGCAATTGTCAAAAATAAGCCAGTGGAGTGGCAGCCAGTGTTGCCTGGAGATGGGAGATTTGACATTGCAAGGGATAAAAGCAGATTGGGTAAAACTGTTCAGTCTAACCAATGCAATAATCCAATCCCATGCAGTTTACTAGTGTCAAATTCAGTTTGGTTTGTGGTTACCGTCCCTTTCTGTTTGACACTGGCTCTCAGAGCCCTCAGTCCAGATTGACACGTACTGAGGGTGATGAAGTTGTACTGATTAACATCATCTTCCTGGAGTTCTACAGTCACCCGAAATGTATTGCATTTATTGTTATTGTCATTAGTTATTTATATTTAGGTAGGTTTAGGAAACTCAGTCATATATCAAGATCTCTTTGAGTTAGGCTCTGTACAAATAACCACTGAAATGACACAGTGCTTCATAGACCTTACAGTTTATGGCTAATTACTGTAATAAATCTGGGCAAAAATTGGAGACTTTTCCCTGAGACCTTTGGAAAAATTAGTAAACATGCATTGCCCTTTTCCCCCTGTCAATCTCGTCCTGAGGATTTATCTCTTCTCTCTAGTGCATAGGAGCAGAAAAATAGCCATGCTGGGACATCAGTGTAACAAAAATTACTTGTTTATCCCATATTTACCCAAAGTGCCTTCTGATGTCTGCTTGCCTCCCGAGCTGAGGAGTGAGCTGGCAGTGAACATCACACAGAGGTTTCTCTTGGGGTTTGCAAGGAATCTGCATGTGTTGGCAGATAGGAGGGTGAAGCTTCTTTGGAGGGAGTGGGGTGTAGCACTTGTGCTCGGTCTTTCTTTCAAAAGACAGCCCTGGAACGATTGGGTTTTGAGATTGGTCTCGTTGAAATGAGCACCACATTTCTTACAGGAGCACATGTATTTGAAAGTATGACAAATAATTTGGCCTGAAGGACATGATACTGTCCTTCTAAAGGTATCCTCTCAGGAATCTGACCTTTTTAAAGTGATTTTTTTAAATTGTTGCTTTTAGGAAGGTGTTTTCTAGGACCTCAAACTACCTTTCTTGCCAGCCCCATAACTACATCCAGTCTGTAACTGAAACCTTGAGCAGCACAAAGATATTGGGGTTTTTTGTGTGTGCTGTGTTTTTGCATAGCTTATTCCCCTTTCTCCATCCTCCAGCATAGATTTTTAAGCATCTGCATGCTCAAACTGCTACTTATCTGCCAGGTACCAAAATTAGGTTTGCACCTTCAAGAAGTGATGGCAGGTACAAGTACGTAATAGGGGTGATGTGGCACAGAGAAAACTTCTCCTGTGTGTGAAATGAGATACAGTAAGTATTCATCTCCAGATGATAGTGACCTGCAGTAAATTGGTCAGTTCTAGATAAAAAAGGAATCCATCTTAAGGACTTACTGAAATAAGGTGAAGGACTCCCGTGAAGTCAGACTGCTCTGAAGCCATTAGCAACTTCAGGTTCAGCAGTTCAGGTGCATGTTTTAATCTGTAGAAGAAGGTATGGAGAGTAATTGCCGATATTGCAGAGCCTTCAGGTACTGTCAGGGAGGATGCAAGCCCTGTGCCCTTCTACCCAGAGATCAAGACTTTGGTTTGTGAGGCATATAACTTACCTTTATTCATGGGAATTAATCTAATGGCTCACTTTAAGGTCCTGTGGAGCACAGCAAGGCACTGGCAGCACAGCTGCTTCACAGGTTCCTTTTGTGCTTACTCCAGGGGAAGCTCTCACAGCCTTAGGCAGATAAACTCCACATTTCAGATTTAGAAGCTCTACAGTCTTTGTTTCAAGTCCAAGGGTGTACCTGAATTGTGGGTTGATGCCAAATCAGCACTAGCTTCTGAACATGTCCAGCTTGGTAGTTTGGGGTCTGGGTTTTTGAGGGTAATACAGTTCTATCAGTAATTTGAAAAGTAACTAAGTGTATCCAGAAGAATAAATCCAGAGCAGCCTGCTATTACAGTTAGCATGGTTACACAGAGGAAAAGGGTTTTGGTACCTGGGGTTATCTGCTGGGAAACTGGGGTGAGAGGCATCAATTTTAATGAAGAGAGGGATTCTATGAGTGCTGTCAGCCATTAGATGCTGTAATAGCAACCAACCCCAATATTCTCTTCTCTGGTAGAAAGGAGGTGCTTTAGCCTGCTGTGTCACTGGAGATATTTCTGAGGACCTTGGACATGTGTAAGGGTGAGATGCCTGAGATGAGGAGTGGATTGTGGTACAGAAAGTAGAGGAAAGGAGAAAGGAAGGGCTGGGTGGTGCATGGGATAGGGCTTGTGCATGGGGATCCAGGGCTGTGGTTGGGAAAGTCAGTTGACTCTGGAGATGCCAGGAGAGGACCATGAGCACTGGGTTATCACACAGAGCCTGGTGGGTAAAGTGGAAGCAGCAATGCCAACTTGTGTATGATGTCTTCCACGTTCCACTTTTAGAGTGTGTACTGTAAACTACAAATGTAAACCCAAAAGAAGAGTTGAGTGAGCAGAGCTCTTGTTCTCCCTTCCTTTCCTTGCTTCCCACTCAGTATTTCTTATTCTCTTTGAATTGTAGATCCAAGTTGCTGTCAAAAGGTGGTATATCCTTAATAAGTAAACATAGAGAAATGAATGTAATGCTTTTGTTTTTTCTCTTGACCTGCATCTGAAGCAGGAGCTGCGTTTGGCTCATAAATAAGTAATTTCCCCAAGGAGAATGCAATCTCTGCACACTCGAAGTGTGTGGGAGGCTTTGTCATGGCAAGCAGGAAGAAAAAAAGGTGGCAGATCCTGGAGTGATGTCTTTGGGAAAGAATGAGGGAAAAAGAAACAATCCCCTTCAGTCCTTTTGTGAGTCAGGGGAGTGTGTCTGTGTCCCGCTAGAGGAAGGTGTGCTCAGTTTAGGTGCTCAGCTTTATTCTGCTGCCTTGAGCTCGCAGCAAGAGCTGGTTTTCCTTGTGCTATAAGCATTGGCTTTGTACTTGTTTTGAGGATTGTAAGCAACACTTTCCTTGGCTGAGAAAGAGCATCTTCTTAGGACATCTTTTCCACTCCATCTCCAGGACCTGCTTGAGCAGTGAAGGGATGGGGCTCAGGATTTGGCAGCTCCATGTCCACTGCAGCTGCATTTTTTACTGGAAATCTGAGGAGTGAGGTATATTTTCTCTTTTGTTCTCTTGAAACACCAAACACAGTGGGACTGAGACCCTCTTGTACCGTGTACCCTGCAGTACCAAGTGTTTTACGAGAGCAACAAGGATGGTCCTGCTTCAGGTAGCTTAATATCCGAGTCATATATTTAGCTCTCTCTCAGGAGTGCTTTGAGCACTAATTATGTTTTTAAAGCACTTAGTGCCTATCATCAGAAACTCTCTGTAGAAACACAAAGTTAAATAGTCACAGATCTGTGGCCTCTCAGGAATTGTTCTGGATGCTGTACAGCATAACCATTCATAAATTTGCATTGATGGTAGAGTGCAAGCTCCAGTTCTCCTTCCTTTTGAGACTCCTGTCTGGCAAAGCATTTTAGCTTATGCTTTACTTCAGCACTTGAATAGTTTTACCAAGTTCATTAACTCGGGTTGGGTAGTAAAGTACATAAACAAAGCTACCTTCACCATACAGAGATAAAGACATACTAGAGCAATTCCAGGCTTTTATCTAAGAGGTATCTGTTGTGCTCCTGTGTTCATTACGGTAATACATACATTACATAAAACACCTTGGAGCCATTAATAGTGTGTTTACAGAATGTGGATGTGTACAAGAGTAAGGGCATGGCAGTGGAGAACATTTCTCTCTGATGACCAAATTAGCACTTCTGTGTCTGTGCTTAGACATTGCAAGTCATGATGTTTCACCCCTATGACCTATTTGCAAAGCACAGACAGATGGGAAGAGATTTGAAGAGCAAAAGCACTCTCTGGGGTGTCCTGCGTGTCTGAGAGCAGCGAACGCACACCGGTAAACCAACAACAAATAGGCTCAGTTGCTGAATAAGAACAGCACTGAGCACAGCCAGATGTATTATAAAAGAAATTAAGTGCACTAAGCAAAACCCTGTAAAACAGACTTTCTTGACCTTAAAATGTAAGTAGTAAGTTCACAGCTCAGTAAAATGCAATTATCAGGAGGAAGCATGTACACACTTGCTGTGAGAGCCTCTCATGCTTCAGTTATGTTAATATAGTAATTACATGTGGGCTTCAAGATGTTCCTTCTTCTTTGGGGAATGCCCGTTGTGGGCAATGTCATCCCTTCTCCACTATGTTGGTCTTTAGGGAACAGCTTAATGAGCAGGTTTAGCAGTAGCCCTGGGAGAGAATAATACAGATCAAAGGGCCCCTGCAGAAAAACCTGACAGTGTGCTGAGGACCACTCTGAGATGTGGTAGATCTCAGGGTACAGTCCCACAAACCTTATTTTGTCCATTGAGTCCAACCTTTGGCATGCTGTCTCAGTGATGTGGTACTCTGCTTGGGTCCGTGGGTTAAAACTGCCACCCAGACTTGCCTCCTTTCCCCAGTCCTCAGGAGCAGGCACTAGGAAAGGAGGAGGGAGCTCCTTGGTTGTCCTCACCAGCCTCTGTGAGGTTTTGTAGACTGGCCAGCACTTTGATGACTCTCTGCAGCTTTCTTCCCTTTGCCATTCCCTGGCTCTGAGGGGCTGTATGAAAGAGATCCCTTGGGGATGGGGCTGACACACTTCGTGTGCTGAATGTGTAACCTGCTATGTAACCATACAACCCAAAGTGGAGCAGCCAGCCTTGTGCTTGATATCTGCAGTGTGGTATTGTTTCATTTCCTTTCATACCAAATGGCAGTATGTTTCCCTCTTTCCAGCAGACTATCTGTGGAGAGAGGAAATGTTTTACCACAAGGAACACAAGAACGTGCATTGAAAGAAACCACAAACACTAACAGCTTGTTATAGAAACATGATCTGGAAAGAACAGATTTCCTGGTGAAAATAAAAGTGCAAAATATTATTTTTAACCTTTGGATGAGTTTTAAAAAATATTGACTTCTATTTTGGTAGATTCTCTTCTCTTCCTGATTCCATCCTTGTTCCTGTGGCTCTGCTGTGGTTCCTGGCTGGAGCTCTGTCCCGCTGCAGGTGTAACTCTGGTCCCAGATTTAAGAAATCCTTCTTTCCCCACCTTTGGCTGCATGATCCTGTGCTGGCACTGAAGCTCGACAGCTCTTAGTGCTTCCACTGACCCTGGGTTTCTGACACGAGCTGGTAGGAGTGAACACCTAGAGAGGAATAGTTTGTAGGATGGCCCCACAGATTACTGCATCAGCAAAAAAAGAGAGAGGTGATGTTTTGCTGCTGAGGGCAGAAGAGTTTGGGAACTTCTTAGACTGCCTGTGTGAAAGATGAGCAATATATAATGAGCAATACAGCCTAATGATCCTTTGTGCTTTCTGATGGTTGGGTAGGGTCTCAGATGAGACCTTCGTACAGGGTCATGGTTTGAATTGGAACCTTTAAAGATAGTCTAGTTCCAATGGTTGCTCAAAGCCACATCCAAGCTGACCTTGAAGACTTGCAGTGATGGCTCATCTCTAACTTCTCTGGACACAAGAGCTACTCTCACTCTCTGTGCTGTTTCTGCTGTCTTCTCTGAGCAAGTCTCTTGCATAGGCCTGTGTTCTGCCAGACTGATTTTCAGGCAGCTCAGCTAGGAAAGCAAAATAATTTGTACTTGCTTGAATTGCAATCTACCTTCTAAAAATAAAGCTGCAGACAATTACTTAATTCTTCACCCAAACGGGCTCATTCATGGCTGACCAGCATAAATATGCAGGATTGCTTTTTCCCTGTCTCATCCAAGCTTGTATGTGCCAGGCTCTCAGGTGAGCACCACGTCAGGCAGTCAATATGAGAACAGTGTGGGTACTTTGGCAGAGTCCGTCAGGTGCAGCCCTGGCACGGAGGTGTTTGCTGCATCAGTAGTCCATTAGGTGCCCAGAACAGTGACCTTGTTTTTCCTTTGAATGGTGACAACACCCTGAACTGATCTGGGAAATTGCTGCAGCAGTATCTGATTTTTAAGGTGAAATCCTGCCACGGTTGATGGTAGATTGTATTGGTAAGCTATTAATACAGACTCTTCTTATGATGCTTCATCAGTTTTTAGATAGCTCTATATTAACTCATAGCAGATGGATTGTTGGACAAAGCTTTTAGTGTTGCTGTTTAACCTCACGGCTGTCAATGTGAAGAGCACCTGTGATGTCTTGCTCCTATACAGAGTATTCACCTCTCACAGATCATCTATAGTAGTAGTTGTGTGCCTGAGTCCCCCTCTTGTCCTGGAGGCTCAGCAGGTAACTCCCAGGTTCACAGCTGATAGTGGGGCTACCAGCCCTGCTAATGTGGCCCTAGTCTGCCCTTAAGGTTGGGGAAAACTGTTTTACTGCAAGGTGAGGGAGCCCTGGCCCAGGCTGCCCAGGGAGGGTGTGGAGGCTCCTTCTCAAGAGGTTTCCAAACCCCCCTGGACACGTTCCTGTGTGACCTGATCTAAGTGGGACCTGCTTTGGCAGGAGAGTTGGACTGGATGATCTCTAAAGGTCCCTTCCAACCCTACCATTCAGTGATTCAATGAAAAGACAAAACAGGCCTGCAGGTGGAAGCCTGTGGAGCATTTTGCTGCAGTCACTTGTGTGATTAGTGGTGGAGATAAAGGGTCCTCAAAATAAATTGAACCCAGGTTGCTGATGCCAGCGTGTCTTACCAAAGAGGTGGGTTTAAGCTACACAAATCTGGTTGTGTTGCCTGTGCCACCAAGCTGCCTGTGGCAGGATGCTGTGCTGAGGCAGACTCTGCTATGCTGGGCACCTCTCCTCTCTCCTATTAGTTCTCATTCCTTGTGTCTGGTCATATTGGGTGCTCTTCTGTAGCTTTTCCCCTTCCCTCCCTGGGCATGTTCTATCCTTTCTGATTGCCACCAGAGCGTGGCAGTTCTTTGTGATGGTTTTTGCCTGTTAAACTATCAGTGAGAAGATTGCTTTAGATTGTTCTAAACACTTAATGGAAACATGTTGCTGTGTGTTGGAGGGGAATGATTGTGCCCGTGTCCCACTATGACTGAATCCTTGAAAGCAGGCCTTAGGCAGGGCTTAATCGAGTGAGCTCTCAGGAGTTCTTCAACATCTTCAAGGTGGATGCAATGTGCCTGGGGTTGACTGTCTCACCAAATGATGGTTTTGACTCTGATTTTCTTTTTTGCTATCCGTTGTGATCTACTGCTTCTTGCTTTTCTCCCTCCTCTTCCCTCCACTAAATAACACAGATATTTCCAGAATATGATGGTTCCATGTGTCAGCCAGAGACATAAATTTGTGTCATAATGTACAAGTGAGATTGCTACAATGCATCCTTTACCTTTTCTGCAAATACACTTCATCCATCCTCCCTCACAGATCCGACTCTGTTATCTGGAATTGCGAGTCAGCTGCTAGTGCTGCATATGTCACTCCATTGCTTGGCAACTGCTTCAAATATATCAATGCCTTGCCTGCAAAATATATATCCTTTCTTAGAACACATGTATCTTGCACCTGCTGATGTAATGATGTGGCTTACTACAGCATATTTCATCCCCAAAAGCACTATGAACTGCCTGCCCATCACAGGAGTCCCTTTTCTCGCAGCTGGTGCTTTGGGCAGACACCAGCTGCTGAACAGTGTGTGCAGTGAGGCAGGAGTGGAAGGTGGGAAGAGTCCAGGAAAGCCACGTGCACTGGGAGCTGCAAAGCAGGCTGAGGGCAGCAGGGTGTAACTGGGCATTTTGAGACAAGCCTTTAGCAACTGTAAGCAGTTTCTCTTGTGAAAGGGAAGGCTCCCAGCAGCAGGGCATCTCCTGAGGTGAGTATGTCAGTACACACTTGGGATGAGCATTGCTCTAATGGGATTGCCAGGAATGTTTTGCACGTGTCCAGGGTTTTCCCTGGGATATAAATCAGCTTCAGTCTTGTCTCTTGTATCTGAACAAGGTATCTATGTGTGAGACTCCCATCGAAGCAATGGCTGTTTTCCCTGATGAGCTGCAAAGAGCTTTTCCTAGACTCTGATTTTCTGACCTTACACCAGCTCTGTTGCTAAGTCCTGCCTTGTCTTCAACAAGTCATTTTTAAACTGTGAAGCAGAATGGTAGATGCTACTGTCTTCAGCCTTTCAGGCAGCATAGATCTATGTCTGACCTCTTCTCCTAGACTCAGGTTTTAGAATCAACTGAATCATTCCTCTGAACTAAACAGCCTCAGCCAGTTGAAGGATTTCTGTCATTTTGTGCCTGAGGTGCATCTTGATGGTGAAATTATCATCTGGAGCCAGTGCTCAGTAGTGTAATGGCCTAAACGGGGCGAGACTGGCTTTGAAATTCTCCTGATGACTATATTCTCCTTGCATTGGGTGCTGATCTTCCCTCTGGCTCTGAAGGTAATTTCTTCATGTTTCCATTTCCATATAGATAAGAAAATTTCAATTTGGAATATGTGTCTGTATGTACATATATACATATCTATGTAAGTGAGTGTGTTAAAACATTTCCAAGGAGACTTCAAACCCCCTAGGCTGGCTGTGCTCTCTTCTCCCATCCTCTTTATCGTGTACAAGATGGGAAGAAACCTTGATGTTGTCTGACTGTTTCCACAATTGTGTTTCAGTCCTTCTTGATTTGGATGTTCATCTCATCTGTCTTTAGATCTATATAATATTGAGGAGCTGTGCGCATCCTGGGCACCCTGCTTTGATGCTTGCCTGGCTGGGCTGTGGGGAAAATGGCAACAATTCTCACACAATTACAAAGAATTACTGAATTTTACCTGCACAGGAGCCTTTTTAGAGATGAAACATGTTGGGTTAAGGTAAAATATGCTATACTGAGTTTGTTGTGTTGAGATCCTTCCTTGCCTAGCATGGGCCCAGCAGCATTCCTCTGCTGCTTTCTTTGAGTTTGCATTTGTCATTCAGCACAATGCGAGAGGTTGGAAATTTTCTTGAAACCACCTTTTGCCAGTCAATCACATTCACGTTTATCTCTGTGGTAAACCAACAAATGGTTTGCATGGCAAAGGACACTGAGCCACTCTGTCAGATCCTTGCAGCTGAAGGAGAAATTCAGTTGTGCTCACTGGAAGAGTACTGCTAAATGGAGCATTGGTGCTTTAGGAGGGGCTGGTTGTCAGAAGCTTGCTGCAGCATCTCATTATGGGCAGATATTGGCTTTTGAAATGTAGTCCTGGGAAAAACATACCTAGCATGGATGCTGAATGAGGTTGTAAAGGGCTCAGAGCAGTACTAATTTTTCCACTGGACTCTAGTATTTATGGTCATTTAAAACATTGGTACTGAGTTGAACTTTTTTGGTTGGTTTTTTTTTTTTTTTTTTTGCCAAGAAAGTCATCTCCTCTAATCCCTTCACTAGGACTTCTGATTTCCTTTGCAAGAGTAGAAGGATGCTTTGGGGAGGCAGTGAGCACAAAGGAAGCTGACACAGCCAGTTGGATGATGCTCCCTAGGCAATTCCCACTGTTAACACTGCATGTTGCATAGATGTAGCCTTGTGTTATTTAGCCTAATAAAGAAAAGGTCTGAGCAAGGACTAGGTAAAAATTGTATCAGAACTGCTGCAGGGACAAAAGAGAAAATCCCAGGTCTCAAGTTTCACCAAAGCTACAAAAGGGAAATGGTGCCTGTTAAGCTGCCAATTACCCCTTATTGTTAATGAGTCCTCCCTTTAATAGTCTGTATTTGCAGCAATCAGCAGGACAGCACTAAAAACTTCAGCACTTTTCCATAATTTCTATCATTACCTATGACATTTTGCCTGTTGGTACCCATTCCAGTTTCTCATAAAATACTCCTGAAAGCTAAACTGTTGTGTCCTCTCTTCCCATGTTCACTGAGAGGTCACGCAGAGGCAGTATCTGCAGTGTAACACACGGCACGTATCAGGCTGTTTACCTCATGGTTTCTGCTTTTCTATTTTCCCTGAGTCAGAAATTTCTTGTTAGCCTTCAAGATCTCTGGCTGAAGTGAAGCACTTGTCCCTAGGAGAGAGCTATGTGAGCTGGAAGATCCATGATGCTTAGCTTAATAAGAGCTGGACTTGTTGAAGACATTGAATTTTCTCTCTGTCCTTGCCTTCTTTTTCAGTACCATTTCAGTTTTAATTATTTCTTCTTGAAGGAGGGGGCTTCACGTCCCTCTTTCCTCTAGGAATGTGCCTTTCAATCCAAGCTGTAGGTATCCTGTGACTCCTGCAGCAGAATGACATAAACAAATATGGAAGGATGTGACTAAAAATGTGCTTTTCCAGAAAGCTTTCTTATGTGATTTCCTCCTCTTTCCTCCTCCACCCCTGGTGTTAAGAGTGAGGACCCCTGTTCCTCAGAAATACCTTTCAGTTTCAGATCCTCTTCCCTAGCTGCCTTATTGAAACAAATTTCCTTGGCTAAGGTTTGTGTTGGTGGAGTTAAGGTTTTCCTTCATCTAGGCTGCCATGCAGCAAAACGCCTCTCCACTGCCTGCTGCCTGGGGAGCCTGTTTGGCTGGGTGCTTTAGAAATGAAGACTCTGTATCATATCCTGTTGTATTTTACCAGAGGTTTTTCAATGTCCTACAGAACTCCCTTCTCCTTATGAAATGTACTGCCAGTTTAAGGAGAGAATAATATATTTACTATAACTGTACTCAGTCTAGCAATAATTTTCCTGTAGAGATTAAATTTTTATATCATCTTGAAGGAAAGCAATGCTTTGTCAGTCCCCAGGGGATCCCATGTCTGGCCCTTTCAGCAGGAGTGGCTCAGATCTGAGCAGCTCTAAGTGGTATCTTTTTTTTTCCCTTCTATTCCTGTAATGTAAGAGCAACGTACTCCTTTTGTCCTGAAGTTCAGATGTTTTAGGAGATTCAGAGGGGGGGAAAAAAAAGCTAGTTTCATTTCTAAGGTACTTGTTGGGTGAATGTGGCTTAAGGATGAGTGAAGCTCACAACTATTCAGAGCTCTGATCGACACTCAGCATCTCTGATACAGTCCATTACCATCTCATGAGCTTGCACAATTCTCTAGGACTGAGCAGGCATCAGGAGAGACTTTTTGGCAGTGGTTGTGGTGGTTGACACTGTGTGGATTCCAGGTGCCCAGCAAAGTTGTTCCATCACTCCCTTCCTCAGCAGGACAGGAGAGAGAAAGTACAGCCAAAGGTTCACAGGTCAAGATAAGGACAGGAAGAGATCACTCAGCAATTAATGCCATGGGCAACAGACTCAGCTCCGGGAAAATGCTGTAATTTAATCAGAGTAGCAGTCTTTCCCTGTTAACTACCGGTGCGGAGTTCTGGGAGAAATGCTATCTTGTGTGTCTGAGCTAATTATGATCTGTTGATAATAACCTTAGTTTGTGGGGATTTAAACCTGCCTTAAACAGAGCAAGGTGCCTTTATGTTAGTGGCTCTGATATTCTACTGAGTGGGATCTGCAGGTACCATTGCCCAATGCTAAAGGTCCTTTGTCCACAGAGCCTCTGCAGCCCTAACCCAGCTCAGAAGGTTCTCACTGCTCCTCAGCCTTTTTTATAGATGTGTGGATTCAAAGCACCAATAGCAAAAACATTGAGGAATTAAGAAATGTGTTAAAACAAATGAAGAAAAGCAAAAGCCATCTGGTACATCCTGAGTGTACCTATAGTTGAAGTATGAATGTGGTAGATGCCATGGAAGGACTTCATAGCTCTGTGCTACAGTCTTTCTGGCCAAGGGCAACTAGCATCGATAGAATTTCTTATGGATTTTAAAGAGCAAGGCAAAGAAGAAGGAATGGAAATTAGAAAGTGGCTGTTAGAGTTGTAAAACCCTCAGCTGATGAACTGAGGAAGCTGTTCTGTATTTTTGGTGTAACAAGAAGCACGATCTAGGGTACCTTAAGGAACCCTTTGCATCTGCAGGTGCACTGTTCCTGGGTGGGAAGATCTGATTTTGATAAATAAATAGACATTTTGAAAGTAATTGTCTCTTCATGAGAATTTCTTTTTTAAAATACTGGTTTAATTCTGTTGAAGTCTGTGTCTGAAGTGAAATTCTTCTCTTCAAAAGCAAGCTGAGCTTGGTTCCTCCAGCTATTTGGGGTTAGGAAGTTTATGAAGCCAGAAAGCTACACCTTACTCAGCTTTCTTGATTTGCTCCTCTGGCTGTTGCTGAGCTTAGGGATGGAAAAAGGTAGATTGGATATCTAATCCATCCCCATGTCACAGCCAGCTGCTCCATCCAGTTGATTTGTTATTATTGTCCTCAGATAAAATCTAATCGAGCCCAGTGTGGTCAGAGAGACTCCATCAACTCCCAGAAGCTCCCTGGCAGGGAAGCCACTTTTAAGAGGTTCCTTGTCAGAAGGAATAATAACAATAACAACAACAAAAACAATAACAACAACAATAATGATAATAATTTCTATTCAAGTGCTGCAAGCTGTGATTTACATTCACGGGTAACTTTCCTACTGCCTCACAATGCTGCTTCTGGAGGAATAAAGTGTTTAAACCTGTGTCCTGTCAATGGGAAGGCAGAGTTTTTTTGGGAGTTGGACCATACTCATCATGAAGCCTTTGCATAACCTCAAGGTTATTGTCCCTTCCAAAGCATCAGGGGTGAGGACAGTCTGTTCTGCTCTCAGAAGCAGAGCTGTCCCATTAAACCAAAGGGGAATACACCCTGGTGTCTTCATTTAAAAAACCCCCACAAAACCAACAAAAACTAAGGCAAAAGTATCCATCCTTTGTTGTTGTTGTTGTTTCTGTAAAAAATATAAGTCTCTGCTAATGAAAAATACTAAACTTCCAGGTTTCTTAGATGATAAATAATAACATGAGCCTGTGCTTGGCTTCCCACAGTCACCACCAGATCATCACTATCGCTCTTTTTATGCAGCTTGTTTTGAACTTTGCCTGTTTCCTTCAGCTATGCAGATATGAATAAATAATTCCGCTTGATAAAGGTCTGGGAATGCTACACTTTAAAAAAAAAAAAAAAACAAAAAAACAAACCAGCAAGCTTAAAGGGGAAATTGTTTTTAAATCCACACCATTTGTATGCTGGTCACTGTTCATACTGAGCGAAAATTCATCCCGTTGGCAGTTAACCAACCTTGTTTTATTCTTATTCTGTGTTCCACCTATCCTTCTCCAGGGGACATCTAACCTTATATGTAATTACCTCTCTGAGAGTGGGAAGGAGGCCTAAATAACCTTCCTAACAACTAAATAAATGCACAGATCCCTGGGACAGATTACCAGTTGGATGCTGGTGGCAGAGCAATCAGGAATAGTGTGCCCGAGCCATGGAGTTTCAAGACCTGAGTCATTTTTGTTCCAGCAGTGGGCCAAAGAGCTCAAATGTGAAATATTTTCAGAAACAGAAAACAAAATATCCTGAGTTTTCAGATTATTTGTGTTCTTTTGATAGCTTGGAAATAACAGTGATGAATTTTAACATTGATGGTGACTTACTTTTTCTCTCAAGGTCTGTCCAAGTCGCTTGGTCTCATCGAAGGCTATGGTGGACGTGGTAAAGGTGGGCTTCCAGCCACCCTGTCCCCTGAGGAAGAGGAGAAAGCAAAGGGACCACATGAGAAGTATGGCTACAATTCCTACCTCAGTGAGAAAATTTCCCTGGATCGTTCCATACCAGATTATCGTCCAACCAAGTAAGTAGCAGTTGCTCTGTGAAGGAGTGCAAGTATTTATCAGCCAAGAGCCAGGACTGATGGTTGCTTTCATATTCTCATGTGATATTGTTTGCTCTTCTCTCCTTATCAGGGCCACGCTCACTACTGAGCAACTGATGTAGTTTAGTTGAAACTGAGATAGTTCATAAAGGTGATTAGTTGGGGTGGAAAAGCTGATTTCTTCTGTTTTCTCCCTCTCTGTTTTCCTAAACTGGTACGTTATTTTGGGTGGTAGTAATGTGATCAGAAGCTCATATCTGCTTTTGTCAGCCAAGGGCTGTTCATTGACCTGTTGTCCTTTGTGTTTGTTTGTAACCCTATAAACATGTGTAAAGACTCTCCTTTCTCCTCCTGTGTTAGCTCTTTCATGTCGCTTGGGCCCTGCAGCTGCTCTTGCCCAGCTCCTGCTCAGGGTTCTCTTGATGCTTTTAAGCAGCCCAGAGAGGTTGCTGCAAGTGTTTTAACCCTTTGCCACTGCAGTGGCAGGGGGAGGGCATGAGAAAAGGCTTAAAATATCAGTTGGAAAGAGTAACAGTCTCTGAGCAGTGACAACTCTACACAGACAACTTTGAAAGGAAACCAATAGATCAGGTAGCAGTATAATGGGCAGTGATTGTCCCCCTGTGCTGGGTTGCTGAGGCTGCAGCTCCAGGGCTGTGTCAGTGCTGGGCCCCTCACTCACTGCCACAGGGACACTGAGGGGCTGCAGCATGGCCAGAGCCTGGCACAGAGCTGGGAAAGGGGCTGGAGCACAAGGGTGCTGGGGAGGGGCTGAGGGAATGAATGGGGGTGTTGAGCCTGGAGAAGAGGAGGCTGAGGACAGACAGGAGCCCTCTCTGACACTCCCTGACAGGAGGCTGCAGGGAGCTGGGAGTTGGTCTCTGCTCCCAAGTAACAAGTGATAGGACAAGAGGAAATGGGCTCAAGTTGCCCCGGGGGGAGGTTTTGATTGGAGCTGAGGCAGAACTTTTTCCCTGAGAGAGTTGTCAGCCCCTGTGCCAGGGAGGTGAGGGAGTACCCAGCCCTGGAGGGATGGGAAAGCCTTGGAGCTGAGGTGCTGAGGGCCCTGGGTTAGTGGTGGGCTGGGCAGGGTGAGAGGAGGGTTGGGACTCATCTTACATGTCTTTTCCAACCAAAATGATTCTATCCTTTCTGTGCTACTTTTTCTCCAGAATGACATTTTAAGGTAGTACTGGTGATGGTTACCTGCTAAGCACCATAGAAGACTAGACTTCATATGAGCTGTCAGATAATTTCATTAGGAGTGTGAGAAAAGACATTCTGTAAGTTATCTGTATGAGAGTTAATGTTAGGTGTGTATGACTACCAGAGTGTTCCTTGAAACAGGGAAGGGTCAATTTGTCCAGGACTGGAGTGAAATCTCTGATGAGAAAAATGAAGGAGATTTAGGTTCTGAAAGGTACATGTCCAGTTCCTGTGTCATTAGGGTGGTGACAAAGCCATTGCTTGGCATCCCCAAACCGTGGAACATGATGCTGCAAGGGGATGCAGTTACATATCTCCAGTGTACTGACAAATTGTTGAGAATGTGAGAGCATGGAGGGCTTTTGTTCCTTCCTGCATGAATTTCAAGCAGTTACTCAGTTTCCAAGGCTGTCAGCCACTGACATCAGAAATATTTGCATGAGTTTTCAAAGGACTGGAGGCCCAGCCTCTAATTCTGCTGATATGGTTCATCTGGACAAATGAATTGCAGGTACAAATTGCATCTTTGGCTATATGATATGCAAATCCCACTACAATGACAAATCCTTGAAGTGAGACGTTCTCTAGCAGTTACCTGAGTCTGAGCTTCTTATTTTCATTTCTCATTCAGAACTCTGACTTCTGGCAGAGCCAGCATTACTTTGTGAGAATTAATTTGAGAAGTAATTTTTTTTCAGATCTTGGAGGGCAGAAAAGCATTAATTCTGACATTTCTAGGTTTGCATTGCATTCTTCCTCAGTGCCACTGTCCTTTGTTTCATGGCAGGATGGTGGAGAGGACAGAGCAGACACAGCAATTTATTAAAAGCACATTGTTTTGGAGCTGGGATAATACTTGGGAGAGAATTTGTGGGCACTGACCACAGCTTATAACTTAGTGTCTTTTATCCATGTAAGAACTTCAGGAGTGTATTTTCATTATTGTTTTGTTGTTGTTTCTTGGAGATCAGTTGGCTTGTATGAGAGAAGTTGGTCTGGTTATGAAACAGGCTTGAATCTGATGAAGGATTTGAAAAGTTTCATCTCTTTCTACTTCTGACTTCCAGACCCTTTTGCTATTTTGTACATGCAATTTGATGTCTGATTTTATGAAGAATATAAACCATTTAAGTCAAGTATCCTGGTCTCTGATTAAAATAGATTCAAGTCAAAGGAAATTAGCTTAAATGGTTTTGAAATTGCAGCATTAGTGGAGAAAAACTGTTGAAAACCCTCCAGCTGATAAGCGTTACAAAGCATTATTAGCTTTAAATATAATAATGAAGCCCTGTTTAGCTCAAGTAAAGGCTGTTCAGTGTCTGGAATGCCAATGGGCTTGGACTGTCCTCGTGTGTTCTTTCCTTTTAATCTTCTCTTTTATAAAGGAAAAGATTGTGGTGGTGAAGTGTCATTCTCTTGTGTCTTGAGGTATGCTGAAGCAGACTTCTTACTCTTTTTCCTGCCTACTGTTTGTAACTTTGACCAAAGTGAAGGAAAGTAAGAGGAGTTTGGGGGAAAGTTTGACGTGTTTTGTAATCTTACTGTATTTAGACTCCTTGCACCTTGTGGTCAGCATCACTAAGGTTTCAGAGATGCAGGTGTCACTACTCAGAGCAATTTGCACATGCTGGCAGTGAAGTGGAATCACAGGTCCCAGCTGATGGCGTTTTGAGTCCCTGCTCAGAGGCAGCAGAAGAGAGAGAGATGAGTTTCCCTGGAGAAAGCAGTCCAAGAGATACAGGATGGTGCTTGGGAGAAGGTAAGGCCTTTCCCAGGGCCATGAGCAGGGGCAGAGTGCCTTGCTCTGCTCTGCCTGCAGGACCTTAGTTTTGAGCTTAGTAATATCAATGTTTCAGATCCTTGCCTTCTGCTGAGTAGGAGAGGTTGTGTTGGGTGTGCATTGCAATGTGCTTTTAGAGTGAGTCAGATCATTTTGGATGAGTGAGAAAGCTGTTCCTTTGGCTAAAACAAGGGAGGACTAGATTTTGGTGGAAGGGGCCACCATGTCCCTTACTTTCTGTTTTGCTGCACAACAGTGGCATAATGAGATAGACATAGGCAACACATCTGTATCTTGCTTGATTAGATTTTTGGACTCTAAGATGAGATTCCTGCATGTTCTGGAAAACAATTACTGCTTCTCAGTTGGAAGTATCCCAGGTGCTGCCTGCAGACCACTGCACTTCCACACCAATCTCCAAAAACAGGAGCTGGAGAGATTTTTCCAATCTGCAAGGGCTTTGAAGGACAAGGCTGATCTGAGAGTGTTACTGCTGATCAATTCACAGCATTTTCCTTGTGCCTCTGAAGGATGGGGGAGTTTCAGAAGACGTGTTGTTTCCTTTATTGGCCACGAGGCCTGTCTGTATGGGATCCTAGGGGCTGCTAACATTTCCTGCTTTGGTACCAGGTTTTCTGTACCTCTGTTTTATTCTGTGATGGATGATTTAATGGGAACCACTCTTACATGGAGCGGGAATATACAAATGGCTGTTAGATCAGTCTGCCTGTCCATCTTAGCAAATATCTAATCTTCAGCAGTGGAATTACCACATGCTTCAGGTTGAAGAAATAATATTAAGGAAAACTATGAAATAATGTGCCCATCTGGTATATTCTGTCTTCCCTCTTCTCTCTTTTTAATCCTATCTAATATAAATGTGGAGTTCTCATTATCTTTTTAAAAGTCTGCTCCTCTCTGGAATCCTGCTAAGCTCTGATTCAGTGGTGTTTTATGGCCTTATAGGATTAAGGAGTAGATTTAAGAAAAATAATACCCACAATTGTTAGAACTCTTGAATCATTGGGTGGTGATGACATATTCCTGCTGCTGAGAATCTCTTAGCAGCTGTTCTCGTGCAGGCAAGCTTCAAGATACTGAATTGAAGAGCAATATGAGTGCAAGTGTTAAGCAACTTCCACAGCTTAATTTTCAGGTGCTGGGGGGCGCTCCCTAGCCAGGAGACTCTGCTCTTTCATCCTGCCTGCCTTGGCCTACACACATGTCAGGCAAAGCATGAGAAGGCTTTGGTGGTGTGTGAGCTTGATCTACTTTTGTCTTTGTGCAGCATGCATCTGGTAAATGGTTTGCATTTACTAACCTGGACCACAGGGCCTGAGAGTAGTGTCCTGGGTAGAGCTATACTGGGAAGCCACTGCCAAAGATTAAACACTTACATATCACTGCCTTGATTTTAATTTTTCCCAGTAGTGTGTTTGGGGGTTGAGTCAGAGTCATTACACTCAAGTGTCTCAAGTGGCTGAATCACCCGTTTATTTCTGTAGCTGCCTTCCTGGGGAGCCTGGGAGCAATTGGGCTTTTTAGCACCATCTGGCTTTAGCCGCTTTTATTACCAGATTCTTCTACGTAGCAGCAAGTTGGAAGTCTTTGAGATACAGTAGAAAAGAGAGAGTTTTAGAGGAGAGTTTGTATTGTTCTTTGACAACTTAACTTACAGGAACTAAGTGCATTCTTGATTTTACTTTTATTTCTAGTGGTCTGTGGGGACTCTCAGCATATACATACAGGGTGCCAGAAGATATTCTGGGATGGAGGGAGCAAGCTGTGGCAAGAGGCACTGCTGCCTTTGGGTATCTCTCCCCACCCGTGGGGAACCTCTTACCCTGTGCCTTGGGACTGCCTTTGGCTTTTGGCCTCCACTCAGGTTACTGGGATGTTGCAGAGCCAGAGAATTGAGTTTTGGTTTTGTAATCGAAACTGAATAGCTCTTTGGAAAGTCATGAATGTCTATGTGACTTAGATACATCAGAACTGTTCAGGAGGGATGGGTCTTGGAGACCTGTGAGTCAGTCTCCTGCCTATGAGACCACTGCTGCTCTCGCATTTCTCGTGTGCTGGACCTAAGGCGTTTTCATCCTTTGCTGGATGCTGTGTCTGTGCTCAGGGGCTCCCCCTGCAGACTCCAGGACTGGCAGTGTTTTGTGCCTGTGCCCTGTGGCTGGCTCTGGTGAGGCTCAGGGAAGTTTTGTGTGCTATCATATTTATTTATTTCATTGTGAAGAACAAAAAATCTCTTCCACTGTGGAAATAACTAAAAAGACTCGGCTTTGCAGGTTTGTCTCAGATGATGCTGTATCAAGATACTGAACTGCAACACTTCCTTAGCACCTATTGTGACTTGGGCAGGAGGCTCCTCTGTCTGCTGCTTCATACATCTGGCATGGAATAAATTCATCTTAGTGTCTAATTTCTTCCCCAAAATAGAAGGCATAAGACTTTCTTCAAGCTTAGCTTGAAGCAAAATGCTTATTTTGTCTTCTCCATGTCCCTCCCTCCAAATGTGTTCTTTTTGTTCAGACATGACTGAGATCTGCAAATATTATTGCAGCGAGAGAGTTCTTTATTGGTGGCTTTCCTCAGTTTTTTTTAGCAGCTGAACCATTCCTGGAGTTGCACATTTGTGGTGTTTATGCCAGTTACTTAGTCATGTCCTGCCCTTGGGTGTTTAGGCAGGCTTGATGAAATGAGTCTGAGGAGAAGGACAGTGCTTTAAGAAGACAAAAACAAACTACTTGAATGATGCTAGTGGTATTTGCTGGGAAATAGAGTTTCATGACTGCTTATTTGTAGTCATTGCTGTTTATTGCAAACAAAGGAAGTCAAAAGAGCTCTTTCTCTCTTGTGTGCACAATACATTATTTTACCATTTACAAAGAGGTTTGTTTGGGGTTTTTTTGCAATCCTACATACAAACAAGGAAATAATGCAGCAAGGAAAGAGGCAAGATGTAGTGAATTTTCTTCATCAAACAACTGAAGGAAAAGCTAGTGAGGAATCACGACACTGTGAGAAGAAATAAACGCCATGACTGTTTCAGATGTGAAATGTTGTTTGAATAGCATGTGGAAGTCTATTAAAAGATACTTTCATCTCTGGGAAAAAGTCAGAACTAGTTGTGTATCTTCTCTCCTACTAGATATCTGTGGATCTGATCCAGGGTTGTGTGACAAACACTTTTGCCCTTGGCTTTTTATATCTTCAGCCATAAGAAGGGAGAAGTAATATTTTCCAGTGCTTGGAAAAATGCCACCTGAAAATTTTCTGGGAGAGCAAGTGAAGAAATCAAGCAGTGAGTATCAGTGTCAAAGCTCTGGCATAAAGGAATCATGCCTAAGAACAAGGGCCTAGGCTAGGATTTGCAGTTCACAGGCAGGTTGCTGTGTATCTTCCATCTGAGCTGTCCAGTCTCGGTGTGGCTGTAGGCAGTTTTATTCTGCCAGGCTGTTCCTGATGCTCTGCAAAGGCACTCCTAAGGCCGTGCCAAATCTGTCCCCTCTCTGAAGATCATGGGAGTAGGAAGATAGGTACAAACTCAGCTTCAGACCTGAAGCCTTTTTTGGTTTTGTTTTTCTGGCATCATGGAGGTCTTTACCACGTGAAGAGCCACAGCTGCTGTGGTGTTAAGGCAGGCACTGGTGCCAGGGAAGCCACGTGCACCTCCTGCCTCTCCAGGGACGATGCTGAAACTTTTGGTGGCTTTTGGATGATTTGAACTGGAGGATGAAGCTGCTTTATTGCTCTATTGCTTTTCCAGTACTAAAACAAACCAGCGTGCTATTGAATAAATACTGGTATTGATCTTTATTCCTCAGTGCATACCAATGTGTGTGTGCATGGAGAGATTGTTATTGGACTTGTAGTGATTCTTTTTCTTGAAAACAGGGTGAGTGAAGTCTCTAAAGACACACTTTTCCAGCTGTGCTTGATATTTGTTGGTTATTCTTTTACTGTGACCCCTCCAAGGGAGCCAGCCCCATGGCACAGAGCAGGGCAGGGTGAGCCTTGCACGTACAAGCAGGCAGGTGGCCTTGGCTCCACTGAGGGCTGTGAAAAGTCACCCTACAACTCAAAGTGTCTGACTTCCTACTGAAAAGTTTAACATTTCATTGTTTGTTTCTGTTCTGGATTTAGACAGGGACACAGGACAGCTTTCCTTTTCTTCTCTTTTCTTCTTTTGAAGTAGAGGTCATTGAAGTGTACTCTGAAAGCTGTGCATGCTGTGCGTGGAGTCAGAAGTGTGTCAAAAGCCTTTGGTGCTTAGAAGTCCCAATACCTTCTTTAAACTCAGTAAGAAAGTGCTTTTGGGAAAGTGACTCTAGAGTTTGTTTAGTGGCTGTTAGGAGATGCTCTTGCTGTCATTATGTTGCAAAGGGTAATCTTGAAACGCTGTGACTGTGGATTTATATACACAGTACCTGCTCTTTTTTATAATGCAATAGATTCTACTAATTGTCAATTTCCCCTTCATGACTACAAAATTATTCCCTGTTCTTAGAAGTTTGGAACATGATGCTTCAGGGAAGACTTCTATCTGTGAAGTGTGCTATAAAACATTTGCTAATGTAAACATAAGTATTAAATGCACGCTTTGGCAGAGGATGGGATTAGTGTAATTTAACAACTTGCTTTTGTGCTCTTCTGAACTGCAGCTCTGAAAAATACCTGTGTTATCATAAATGCTCCTGACTAAACTATACTTATGAAAATAAATGAACCAAATGAAGCTTTGGATACGCTTTTAAGTTAACTTCCAATGAAATCAAAGCTTGTGTGTTTGTGCTACTGATCTGCTTCCTCATATTGCAGAGAGCTTTCCTATTGCCACAAGAGCTTTTAAATAGGTTGCATATTCACAGCCAAACTAGGCAGAAGTCTGACTCAGACACTGGTGTCTGGCAACATCAGTCCTGAAGTCATTTATTTAGTTTTCCAGCATCCCCAGCAGCCTGGTGTGTTGGCTTGCTGGGCTGTTGAGTTGTTGCCTTGGGCTGAATGTGTGCATCTCTCTGACAAAGGCCAAAGGACAGGTGACCTGGGCAAGGGATGAGCTTGTCCTGCAGTCAGTAGCTTGTTTCTACCACAAAACATGAATCCTTTGAGATAATTTTAGAGCTCATCACTGAATTTTCCTTCCTTTCCTTGCTGTCCCCAAATCCTGACTGTTCAATAAATTCCAGACTGAGAGTGACTCTTCTTCATCTGTGTGGAATAGCTCATGTGCATGGGGAAGAGGATAGGTAAGTGGATGTGACACTCGTAATTGCTCTGGCTTTTATGTCCCTTAGATCTGTCTGAACCTAATAACTTTATTACAAGAGCCTCTCACAAAAATAAATCCTCTTCTGCACGTTCTGATTTTACAACTTAAGAGAGAATTTCCTGTTAGAACTTGCTGAGTCAGTACTGTGCACTCAGAAATGCTGGTGTATCTCTAAATATTTAAACTGTAATGCATATTTTTGATACCTTAATTCTAACTCATAGAATCACAGAATGATGGGTCTTGGAAGGGACCTTTAGAGATCATCCAGCCAAAGCAGGTCCCACCTAGATCAGGTCACACAGAAACATGTCCAGGTGAGTTTTGAAGACCTCCAGAGAAGTAAAAAAATATAAAGCATACTGGGAACAACTTAGATACTTTAAAAACAAGCTTCCTGAGGAAATGTGGAGAGTTCGAGAGCTTTAATGTTCAGAAATAGTGTGAGAATCCTGTGTTCTGAATCTGTAAACCACACTGGACTGCGTGAGGTCTTTTAAGATACTTGGGTAGTACAGAATGCTTCACTTTTCTATACACTTCATAGGGTAGACACAATTGATTTAATATTGATAATCCCCTTTGCAAGAAGACATGTGCAACTGCATCAGCAAAACACAAACTAAAATAAGCAATCAGTGAATTAAGCAGTGATTAAGCAGTGGCAACATGAACAGCAGTCTGAACACCTGCTTTCTTTTAAGCTTGTTCAAAATCTTTACAAAAGCCAAATGAGGATCAATTCATTTCCTGGTGAAGTTTTAGTTTTGTGAGGAGAGAATGAATGAAGTTTGTTTGAAATCAATAGCTTTAGTTTGTAGAATTGCTTGTCATCATATGAGAAGGATATTGAAGATTTTTCCTTTCCTACAGAGATGTAAAGGCAGAAAGCTGTACCAGATACATCAGGGACTGCTAAGAAGCAGTGCATGTGGCTGGATTAAGGAAACCTGAGCAAGCTTGGACCTGCCTGTGTGCATGTGCACGCACCAAGTGTGTGTAGGCAGCAGGAGATTGTAACAGGATTTATAATATCTTCCTGCCACGGTGGTTTGCAGCCCAATCACAAGTAAATCATTCAATCTAATCAGTGCACCAGTGATACAGAAAAACTTACCTAAGAGTTTTCAGCTGCATCAATACAAAGTACGTATTGGTTTTCAATGGCAGAGTGTGTGCTGGGCCAGGAGGAGATCTGGAAATAGCTAATGGCTGCAGGCAGAAAAGCCAGGTCTTGGATGTGTATAAACGTGTTAAGTTTGGCTGTGCAGGTGGAGCATTTTGCAGTAGGTTTTGTGTTCGGTCTTGTGAGAAGTGGGAAAAAGTCAGATGGTATTTATAAGGTGAGGGGGAAAGGGAATTTTGCTGCTGTCTGGTTTTCAGGTGCACATCCAAACCTCTGGTTTGTGTAGGTAAACACATATATTGGGAAGGTGTAGACCGTTTGTCACTGTATCCGTTTCCATACAAGTTTGCTGCTCATGTTGTGTTAGTACTCACATCAACTATATCATGGCCATTGCTGCCTGAAAATGCATCTAAGAAAGCAGTCTGTACTTAAAACCTGAAGCTCCAGGATAAATCTGTCTCCCTTGGGGGCTCTTGGTGGTGGCAGGGTGAGAAAGGAGTTGGCGTCAAGTGTGTCAGCCTTTGATTACCCCTGTTAGTGTCTCTGTTGTGGCAACAAACAAATCTATAGCCTGAAATCATGTACTCCGAGTTTAAGTAGTAGTCACGTACTTTGTAAAGTGCCTGTGCTAGGTAGCACTGTGTCTGCTGTCCTTGGGATCTCTGCAGATAAAGCATTGAACAGCCATAACAAACTAGGTGTGATTCCCAGCCCAGGGGCATCTCCAGCTCATGGCTGAATATCACAGGAGAATCTGTAGGGTTTTGTTGTTGGTTTATTGGCTTTTTTTTTTGGAGGGAGGAGTATTTTTTAACCCTGTAGCAATTCAGCTCATGTTTGACTGGCTCTTTTGTATTGGATCTCTCCCTAACCTGCCTGGTAGGTATGTGTTACTGTTTTGCACTGAGATAAAGTGGGTGACCTTTCTTCATGATGCTTAGGCTGAGAGTTGGTTAGATTGGTCTTCCAGTTTTCTCTCTTGTATTTTGTTTTGGCAGAGGTAGAGGATTTAAACCTTAACAGTAGAAAAGTTGTACAGGAGCAAATTTAACCACAGAACAGCAGCAGTGGTATGGATCTTTATCTGTGGAATAAAGGGAAACTTGTGAATGCCTGGCCTTTTGCATGTAGTTGCATGAAAAACTGGGGTACAAAGAGTGTGGCCAGTCATTGCTTTTGCTATCGCTGCCTGTCTGTGTGATCTTCAAGTTTATTAACCTCTCCATAGTTGATGTCGCCTACCATTAAGGGAGCACCAATATTTATAGCTAGTTAATTGTATTCAGTTAACTAATACCTGAAATTTGAATGTGAGTAGAAATGCAAATCAAAATCACCCCCAGCCTCTGTTTTTTTACCCTTTTGACATTGCTTGTAACTTGGTTTTGTGTTTATTTTTGTCCCTCAGAAGCAGTAGGTATCTAAGTGGTGTGTTATTGTGACCTGGTGAGCAGCTTGTGTGATGTGAGGGTTGCCAGCTTTGGGGAGAGTTGTAGAGCTTTCTTTTTGTGACTTCCACAATGCAGGAATTTCCCAGGCAGGCCTGAGGGACGTGCCTTGTTTAAGGCTGATCATTCTGACAGGAGTTAAGTAAACTTACACAGGGATTTCAGTACCTAACAGAAAAGGTTTAAAAACCTCTTCATCTTCCCAGTTCATAAACCTGTCAGCAGAGTGGATCTGTTATTCCAAAAAGAGAAGAGCTATCTCTAAAAAACAGTTGTACCTTTTAAGTTCATCATTTTTACACTGGCTGTTCCAGCAATGGCATCGTTCTACTCTGTGTTCCAGGCAGCACAAGCATTGGCCACTTTTCTTCTTCATTGCACTAAGTATGTGCTGGGGATGTCAAACTCTTGAGCTCCCGTGAGATCTATTCTAGTAAGGTGCTCTTGCTGTAAGACTGTGCACTGAGGAGTTCATTTCCAATCTGGCAGGTCAGGCTTACAGCAGTGGCAGTTTAATACCAACCTACCTGAGTGGAGCTGTGAATTGGCTGGGAAAGGTAGCTGGTGTGTTTATCACCCTGCAGATACCGGCCTGGGAGGCAGTGGTGAGTGGGCAAGAAGGGTTTACTTCACTGGATGTGCCCATTTGAACGTTCACTCTAGGTCTGCCTGTGATCAAGGGAGAAAAAAGACATTTCCACCTCTCCAAAAAACCAGCTGCATCAGTCTGTTACACCAGACAGCAATACACTTACATCTTGGACAGAGGGCTGGAATGAATTGTCCTTTGACAGTGTCAGTGTCTCTTCATTGACCTGGAAGGCAGCTTTGATTTCTACATTAAACCAGATGTCTCTTAATTAGTCACATCCAGTGTTGTGTCTACATGATTGCTACCTGAGTAGCAACCCCCCTAACAGAGGATGTCAAAACACACACTGCTAATTTGTAATTTCACATTACTGCCTTTCAACCCATGATCTCTGAGCACTTACAGTCTTCTAATTGCTGAGGATTTGGTTGCCCCTGTGTAGCAGAATCAGTGTTTCTCTGCTTGACACAGTGACAATCCCACCTGGGTGGAACCACAGGGTCTGCTCAGCAATTTGGTGATGAAGTTGAGAGCAGACCTGTCATCACAGCCTGAGAGCTCAGGGTCTGCACCACCGAGGGGGTCAGGGTGCTTCTCACTTTGCAGTGATGATGCTCATCTTTGTAAAATGCTCTAGACATTCATTTTCCAAGCCTCTGCCTTCTGTCCGTGCCTGTTTCACTGTTTATCAATGCTCATCTCTGTTTGGAAGGAACAGACAAAAAATACTCCTTAATTTTCTCCTTGTCAGATGGGCTTTGCCTGGGATGGCAGGTAGACCAACACACTGGCAGAGACATTACAGCAGGACCTGTGGGGTTTGTTCCTGAGCCCTGCTCACCTCCTGTCACCTTGGGGTTGAACACTTAACTTCTCATTTCCCTCATTTGAAGCAATGATAATGTTAACTTTGAACAATGTCATGTGATGCTTAAATCACTGGTGCCTTGGTTAAAGGGAGAGCAGCCTCCTCCTGAAGACTTGACAAGCTGAGAGTCCCCAGCAGGGCTGTAAATGTCCACAGTATCCAAGTGTGGCCCTGAGGGAGGCATGTTTGCCTCCATGAAACATAGTCACCCAGGGCAAAGGCACTGCTCTGTATCTAGCCCTGCCTTATCGTGGTGTATTTTGTCACTGTGGGGCTGCTGAGCAGCAGGGAAAGCACCAAGGGGCTCTGTGCAAGAAGCAGATGCAGTGGCCATCATTAGCTGTGTTGTCCTCAGAAGTGTGCCTGGTGGTAGGTACCTGCAGGTTAACCTGCTCTTGGCACCCTGCTCACTAAGAGTCCTGTAATGCTCTGTAATGAGGTGAAACTACTGGTGTGTTGTATTGAGAGGGAATGCTCTGAAGGTGCATTTTAGGGAACCAAAGAGTCAGAGCTTCCTGAACACTGAGAGCTGTGTTGGTAATTGTTGCAGTTGCAAGGTGATTGCTCCAATTTGTCTGTGTAAGAGCTTAGTGAAACAGTAATCTGTGTGGTTGTAATTTTAGGGAGAATTCCACTCATGGTGGAAATTCTGACCAAGTTGTCTCTTGTGTCACCTTGGCTTTCATGTTGCAGTTCCACATATCATTGTAGCAAAGACATTTAAAAATGTCTGAGCTTGTTCAGTTGAACTCTGTCCCTGCTGCTGAACCACGTTTCCCAGGAACATGTACACAGTCCTGTAAAAGCTGTGCCAACAAAGCTGAGCGTTTTCATGATGCTAACAGTGTTTTTAAGGACAGTAAGGAAGGAGAATCGTTTATTCTGCTAATCAAAAGAATATTTGCCCATTTAAATATGCAAACCCTCAAGCCTTTAACGAGAATGAAATGTCAGGAAGGGATAAGCTCTCGATAAGCACGTTAGCTGGATTTATTTTGTGTGATGGGCAGCAAAGAAATGATTAATGACTGTACAGGAGACAGCTTGGGGAGCTACTGGGTGCTCAGAATTTAAAATAAGACGTAGTGGTGGGCAGAATCTAGGCACTCTAATACGTAGGAGAGGGAGAAATCCTTGCAAACCCATCTTCAGGAACTTCTATGAAGAAGTGTGATCTCCATAGTCAGAACCAGCAGTTTCTTTGCCTGCCCTCTTATCTTCCACAGACACATCTGGGTTCCTCTGCCCATTTTGTGCCACCGTGCAGCTGGCACATGCCTAACTGATTCTGTCTGCCCAATTCATGAGTGTTTATTAAGTCTCATCACACAAAACAGATGGAAAAGGGGTCTGGTAGGACCTCCATCAGGAGGTGCAGACTGTGGGAGCAACACAGAGCCTGAAAGACCTGGAGCATTCTGCAAACCATGGATGTTCAGCCTTCTACCTGGCAGTTCCTTCTGTTGGCATTTCAAAAGGACATGTAGAAGGGAGGTTACCTTCATGCAGTGTGGGAGAGCTGTGTCTTGAATGGCACCAAAAGAGCCTTTCTGCAACTGTGAGGAAGGGTGTGGTGTCAAAGCTCGTGACACTGTCAGTATTGAGTCACCCCGCTTAGATTTACACCCATTGGTTAGTAATTGCCATTCCTTCCACCGTTGGTTAGTTATATTTGAATGGGCCTCACTGACTGTGTAAGTTAGCACACATGCTCTCTACAAGTATCTTTTGGTCTTGGACCGAGTCAGTGGTGAGGATCTCCCCTTGCCAGCTTTACCCTCCCCCCAGTTACTGCAGATTTTTGCTGACTTTGTGCTAATTCGGCATCCATCCAGCCTTTGGCCCTTCTTGAGGCAGGTGGTTTCCTCCTTATCAGTCTCGAGTCCCTCTTCAAGGTTACAGAGTTATCCAGTTCACAGTGTCCACAGCATGAAGCTCTTGATTCACCATCATCCCAACCTAACCCAGGCATTAACCCCTCTTCCTAACCAGCAGAGCCTGTTTCACAAGGTCCTGGGCTCCTTGTCCTTGCTTAAAGGAAAATCCATTCTGTGAAGTACATCAGTGTACCTTAGGAAGTGAGCAATTTGTAACTCTCTGAACTCTGCCTGCCTGCTGTCCCTGCCAGGAAGAGCTCTGCTGTTGCTGTGACAGAGGCTCAGAGGTGTTTTCCTCAGCTCTTTGCGGTGATGGTACCTTAGCCTGGCCTGCAGTAGCTGGTTTGCCTTTGCTGCCTTCCTGCACTTGAATCTATTGAAAAACAGCATCCTCAGTCCAGTCGAGCAAAGGGAGCGCTGATGCTGTTGCCCAAAGTGAGCTGCCCAAGCTTTGGAGGTCAGAGCTGAGTCCTGCTCTGTATCTGGCAGAGGAGCCTGGGATCTGCCATGGCAGCTGGCAGTGGTTTCTGAGGAGACCCTCAAGACCTTTCCTTTTGCTGCTGATGGAGGAAGGTTCCCTTGACAAGCCTAGTGGCGACCTGCATTGCTGATGGTCTATGCTGGAGCCACAATGTCTGATCTGCTCCTGCCAAAGCATTGCGTGCCTGTCAGGCTCTGAGCTTTGTGACAGGTTGGGGACCTCAGCTACAGCTTATTTGGAAAGAGCTTTAAACCAAGGGCAGGCAACTGATGGGAGACTGGAGTAGGCACGTTCTCTCTTGTATTATATTGTAAGACCCTTTTCCAGATACAGCTGCACTGCCTTTGGCTTTCCCTTGATCTTTGTCATTCTGCAGTTACTGATTAGATGTGGGTTTAAAATTAAAAGTGCAGCTTAGGGGAAGGTGGTTGTTCTCAGGCTTTGATGTGGCAGCTTCTCTCTGGCTTAGGCACACCATGGTCTTGCCCAGGACCCCTGCACGTTGCTGCTTCTGAGTGTTTCTTTTTATGACAAGGTTTTGTGTTTCATTGGCATTTCTTGAATTTTCTGTTAGGCTTCACTTGCTGTTGACATCCCAGACAGCAAGGAACCAAAGCTGAGTGTAGAGATGGAAGTGACCTTTGCAGCAGGATTTGTGCTGATGGGGTTATGGTGGACAATGGCTTTTAGGCATTCGTTTGCAAACCAAAGGGCAAGGGGCCAAATCTGCAAGCAGAACCTCTGCTTGTGCTCCAAGCTGTGCCTCAGGTAGTGCTGAAGTAGCACCAGCCTGGAGGAAAGCAGCACGCGGCAAAATGTTGTGTATGGTTCTCTACAATGTAAAAAATAACATCTCAAAACAGATGGTGAGGCTTTTACCAGAGTGTTTCAAGGCACAGTGGGTGTGAGGTTAGATTTTTCTCTACCTTGCTGAAAACTGTGGTTTAAAAACATTGTCAGTGTTCTGAGTCTGTAGAAGCAGATACTTTTCCTTTGCCAGTGCTTTTCTAATACCTCTTTACCACCTGATGCTCCTCTCACACTGTGTCTCTCTGGACCCTGATCCCTCAGTTGGCTCCAGAGAGCTCCAGGCTGGAAAGCAGGCATTAGGAATGATGCCTTGGAAATACTTTATTAGGAAAATCAGGTTAGTAGGAGATGATTTTCAGCCAGCTCTTTGAAGCTTGTATTTTATCTAGATCCAAGTATTGCCTTTGGATCATTTGACGTATTTGAAAACCAGGGCACATCTGACCAAAGCAGCCTTTTCAGATTTATGGAGTTCTGCCTCCTGGCTGGAAGTGAGGACAGCTATACTTCCTGATTAATGGTATTTAATCTCCAATTAAAACTTTGGTAGGCATATTTATGTTGGAATGGAGGGGAAGAAGGCAGCACAAAAGAAACAGATGAGGAAAAAGGTGATAGTCTTGAAGATTTCTAGAGCCAGTGATGAATATAACCTCTGATGCTGCATCTGGGGTTGGTGTTTACTGGATCTCTCAGTATGGGCAGTATTTCTGCTTTGTGATGTGGGGGACAAAGCAAGTTGCAAGTTGGTCTGTCCAGCTCCTCTTTGGACTAATGTTTGAATGTTGTTGCTCATTTTTTCTGGACTGTGAGATAATGGTCATATTATCTTTGCTGGTGGACTTAGAAAGCATTATTGTCTCTTTCATTAAATGTTTTTTTTTTTTGTGAAAGATGCTACCAGACAGCACCCATCATCTACTGGAGGAGATGTACCATACACAGTATATCAAGTCACCATCAGCTCTGTGCAAGCATAGTTTGAGCTATCTGAAGCTGAAGGGTGACTTGTATTGGGGTAGTGAAACTGTAGAAATCATCTGAGTTTGGCTCTCAGTTTCCTGGACAGTGTGATTCTGGGTGGTTGTTGGCACCCCACAAGACAGTTGATGTGTGTTAATCGAGTAATAGAGTGGATCATGTTACATCACTGAGCAGGAAGAAGTGGTTTTTTCAATGTTACTTGCTGTTTCGTGGCCTCTCTGTGCAGCAGGAGTGCTTGCTGTGATCCCAGGTTTTTTTTCTACTGTGGGATCATGAAACAGTAAATGATATGATATCCCTTTTGTGTTACTGAGACAGCCAATAAACATCCTAATCTCACTTGCTGCACTGAAGAGGAGATTTACAGCTGTGTGGTGAGCATAAAACATTTCAAAGGCAGGCTCCTGTAGCAGACAAACACACATGGTAGCAAAACTTGAGGGGTTTGTGTGTGTGTTTTGAAATTGTCTGACTTGATTAATAGGGCCTGATGTACGCCAAGCTGTTCAGCATAAACTCAGCTGTATTTCCCCTTCCCCCATCTCCCTTTCTCATCCTTTACTTGTTTCTGAGTGGCTTCTTACATAAAGCAGTAACTGCAAAGGATTCACAGTTTAAAATGTCCTCCATAAATATAGTTTATGTGTTTCCCTTGAACATTGTGCTGATTGCAGACTCAGGCTTCATGCAGAACAAAGTTCTTGGACCTGAGAGGTGACTGTCTGCACTCTAGTAGTGCCATGGCCTCTGCACCAGTCTGCCTCCCTGGTTTCCCTATGAGGTGAGTGGGAAGGACATGCCAGACAGAGCTTTATGCAGGGTCTTGTGTCTGCGGTTGGTCCCTTAGTCTGTTTCTGTAGTGAAAAAAGACATGTCTGAGCCTTGGGCTAAGGATGGAGTAAACCCCCATTCCCTCCTTCTTCTGCCCAGATGGGCTGTGGAGTCTCCTTCAGAGACATTCCAACCCACCTGGACAAGTTCCTGTGTGCACTACTCTAGGTGGTGCTGCGCTGGCAGGGGGGTTGCACTGGATGCGCTTTCCAGGTCCCTTCCAGCCCCTTGAGATTCTGTGATTCTCAATAAGAGCTCAGCAAGGTCCTGAAATTAAACCCAATGCCATACATTAGGAGGTTTTCCTCGGCCTCTCAAAACTTAGAGGGAGTTTTGTGAGCCTGATTTAATGGCTTGTAGTCAAGCACGATTTAATGGGACATAAAATGCCTCTTACCCTGATACACCATTGATCTAAACGAGAGACAAAACTCTAAGGGATCTGTTTCTTGTTGCTATTGATTCGTGCTGTTTTGATATAAAACCTGCAAGCAGGTGCCAGCCTGCATTTAACCAAAGAGAGCAGGATTTATTGGGGAAAGTGTCATGGTGTAACCTGCACTTAATTAGTTTACAGGTGTTGGCAAGTGAGGAGTGTTCTGTGCTGTATCAGTCAAGTGTTTCTCATGTAGCAAAGATGGTATTGTGAGGCATCAACGGCAGTCTGCTTCAGTTTTCTCCAGTCAGGAGTGTTTTCAGTTGTAGAAGGCCGGATTCTGCCCTTTGTGCAGGGGCACAGGGCCTCTTTTGCAGCTCTGCCTGGGCTCCATGTGCAGATGTGCAACTTGACTGATGAGTATGTGATGCATGGGGGCTGGGGGAAACGTTTCTGAAACAGCTTTTTGGTAATGATGGAAAAACAGTGGTCAAATTGAGACTGAAAATGAGGTTTTGGTCTTTAACCTGACAAGTAGCTAGTCACTGATGCCAAAAACAATGTATTGTGATGTCTCCATTGTATTTCATTTAAATGTATTTGGAGAGTTTCCTTGGAAATCCAGCTCCTTGCACAAAGATCTGCTTATGGCCACACCAGATAAGGTGTGAACACAGTGCTAGAAGTAAAACTTGAGGTTCTCTTTCTAGAAGGTGAGGAGCTGAGAAGGTTTTCCAGCCTACATAAGAAATGGAGTTGCTTTGCTGTTAATTCAGGTTCTAGAAAAACTTGGCAAAAATCTCAGAGTAACAGGTTTATTCCTTCTTGTCTCCCACGTGCTGCTTGTCCTTGAGCTCCCCTGAGAACCTTCTTGAAAATCCTATTTATCTCATTAATTGGTTATCCCAGAAGAGCCCAAGCCCACAGTCTGGGCTGAGGACTGCAGCTGTGCTAGAATCTGTTCTGGCCCTGTGCATCCCCTTTTGGATAATTACTGAGACTCATATCCTCACTTTAGAAGTGTTTTGGCCTGGGATCTGAATTTTGAAGGTATTGTCTGGCAAGCAGGCAAATACTTTCTCACCTCAGTGTGGTAACTGTGGGCAGAGGGGAAGATGTGTCTCAGGGGTGGTGCTTAGGACTTGTCCTCAAGCCCCTTGTCACTGCAGGGGCCTGGGGTTGGTGCTGGTTTTCCTGTGCTGCTGCTCTGGGTTGCACATGAAACATTGAAGGCAGCAGAAATTTCACATCATGTGTCTTCCTACCTTACTCAAAACACACAACCCCTTAAGGTTGTTGTGCTTGTGGGGTTGGAGGACAGAGCTGTGGAAGCTGGGGCGATGGGCAGCCCACTGCTGCAGCAGCCAGCAGGCTCCTGGCCTGCTGACCCACTGCCAGACACTCCCCAAACTGCTGTCTGAAATGGTTTCATGAGTAAAATGGGCAAAACCTCTGTGCTCTGCCTCTACATGGGCTGAGAGCTATCCAGATCTGTCTTTTTTATACATAAAACACAAGACAAAAGCCCACCACTTCCCATCTCATGTTTTCATCATGCCTGCTGTTTCTAACAAGTTCTCCACTGGCTCTTCTAGTTATGTTGGAGCCCAAGCTTTTTTTTCCCCCCTTTTCTCCCTCCCTGGCCCTTGAGAGCCCAGGGTCCCAGGTATTTTCCTGTACCCATGCTCAAGTGTTTGTTGGCACATCAGGCCGTGAGTAATAAACTGCTGTGGCAGAGCCCTGGGGACTGAAGCCCAGAGGCACGTGGCTGCGGGCAGAGAGCGTGGCTCAACCCAACTGCTGCTTGTTGCCAACTGCACAGAGCCTGAGTGAGGGAAGCTGGCAAACCTGATGTTAATTTGGTTTTAAATGTCTGCCTTCCCTGCCTCTTGGGTTGCAACCAAAGGCACTGGAGAGCAGGGTGTTTATGCAAAGCCTTTGCCTCCCTCCTGCCTGCCTCTGGAGAATTGCAGCTTTGTGTATATGAACAATGCCAGTGTTTGACATGCCCACTCCTTCCCTGGACTTATCTTTTCTGCTTGTATCTTTGTTCTCCTGTCCTCAGCAATGGGGAAGGAGAACCACGATAAGAGCAGCGCAGGGCGAATACGAATGAGCAGGAGATGAACCTCAAAGGCTTCGCTTTGGATTTTCCTCCAAACCTCTTTGATCACAAACTGAGCTCTTTATCCCTCCCTAAGTGTGCCCCAGGAGAGGGCTGCCCAGAGGTGTGCAATGATTAAAAGGAAATACTCTTTTCTCCTGTGACCACCTTCCATTCAGCTTAGCAGGTATTGACAGATATCAAAACCAGGTTTTTAATCTCGGAGTCGGTTTAGTTTGACTTGTGTGGCAGGATTTCAGGGTCAGTTGTCACTTTACACCATCACCACTGCTCACTCATTTTAAAGAGAGATCTTCCCTTTAGAAGATCCTTTTCAACATTTGGTGTGTTCCTTTTTTTAGAGGCCTTGGCTTGGTTCAGGGTAGGCAATAGTTAAATCAAGAGACACCTTTTTTTTTCTCTCCAGCATACTTGTTTAACTAAAGAAGATTCATAAAAAACCCTGTATTTCTGTGAAAATCTTTGTCTCTCAAGTCTCCTCTTGGAGTCTGAAGAATGCCTGCTGTTGCCTAAGAAACACCCAGTACAATTAAATACAGAGTCATTGTTGGGGAGTCAATGAGCTTGAAGCAGCACTGGGATGTCATCCCTGCCTTTGGTCTTTCTTTGCTTATCTGGGCAGCATTTACTTGGTAAATGCTCATTGTAATTCTGTGAACGCTGCTAATGTTGCATGTCTAATCTGTCATGAATGCTGAGAGAGAGCAGAAGGCTCCTTTTCTTCTTCCTTATCACATATTTATTGTAGGGAGAGCTGGAGAGTTTGAGTCAATTGTTTGAAGAAGTTAAAGACAAAAGTATTGATGTTAAGATTAGGTGCTGGTCAGGGTAAAGTGTTGCATTAAAAAAAGTCTGTATCTCACTGGGACAAAAGAGCTTTTTTGGGAGCTCTCAGTAACCTGGAAGGTCTCTTCTACTTAGAGCCACCCTGGTTCTGCTCCAGGGTGGGCTTGATCTCAAGATCTGGTGTGTTGATATGACGTGAACTTGTTTGCTAGGGATGGGGCTGACTAGTAGGTGACATGGGCCTGGTGGGACCTGGGGAGCCTTTGGCTTCTGTCCCACTGTGATGCACAGAAATGTGTCTAAGAGGATACCCATCCGCAAACCACTTCAGTGATTGCTCCTGAAACTCAGAGAGATGATCACAAGTTTTTGTTTTTAACCTAACCTAACCTGTAACCTGCAGTACAAAAACATCAGTTCATGGCAGTGCTGTGCTGAGGTGCTTCAGAGACAGGAATGTATTCAGAGGGATCTGCAAAGAGACATAAAACATTTATTAAGACTGTTAAACCAAGCGGTGTTTTGTGTTCATTTTGTTCCAAAGCAAATGGGAAGAAAATTCACAAGTGCTGTTTAAGAACAAGGCTCATTTCTGAGCACCTATTAAAGCAGAGTAGGGATGTGGAGTTTCACTTTAAATGGCAAAGCCATTTTCTCCCTTCTGGAGGCTGCTTTTTGTTACATGCCCACAGCACTTTGTGTACAGATGCACAAACACAATCTGGTGAAGCACTCCCTGGGTTTGCACCCTGCCCTTGGTGCTCTCTGCTGCTATCTCATCCCAGCCAGCGCTGCTGCAACAAGGCACAGGCAGCCCTGACCTGTGGCTGTGCAGAGCTACGAGCTGTCACACAGCATCCTGCAGCCTGCTTGAGCGTGTGCCCGACTCACACTGCTCTGCTTGACCCCCTGTCTCTCTCTGCCCATGGTGCTGCAGGTGCAAAGAGCTGAAATACGGCAAAGACCTCCCGCAGATCTCCATCATCTTCATCTTCGTGAACGAAGCTCTCTCCGTTATCCTGCGGTCCGTGCACAGCGCTGTCAACCACACGCCAGCTCACCTGCTCAAGGAGATCATCCTCGTGGATGACAACAGCGATGAAGGTCAGCGACGGCGGGATCCCCACAACAGCAGGAGGGAAGGGGGTTCCTTGCTTGAAGGAGTTGTGCTTCCCTGGGAGCTGGGACACTGCTGGGAGGCACATGGTGTGAGGAGGTGGGTGTGCTGGCTGGCACGCTGCTTCCTTGCAGCTGCTGTAGCAGGAAAGGAGCAGGATCCAACCAAAGTTAAAGTCTGAGGTATTTAGTTGGTTGAAAGTGTAGCTGAAAGCTGGAAGGCTGACAGAAAAGGGAAAGCCATCTTGCTTTCTCTTCACAGTGGCATTCAGAAGTTCTGGTTTCAGGTATATCCTTGTTTCTAATAATAACACAAGTGTTATTTCATGCACCTCTAAGTATTTACCATGGAGTTCTGAGGGACAAGAGCCTGGAGCCTAGGGAGCTATTTTGCTTTGGCCCCTTGTAGTGCTGACAAACAACACGTTTTCTCTGTGTGCCTCAGTTTCCTTATCTGTAAAATAACGTCCCAGGCTTTATGAATGGCTGGAACCCTATAGAGGCCTTACTTCTTCTTATGTTTTCAATACAAGAGTATAAGTAAAGGGGAGAGATCACACCCAACCTGCTGAAGTCAGGACGTGACAAGAAGTGGAGGGGACTGTTATGTTTCCCATATTACACACGTGTGTCGTTTGATTCAGTCTGCTCCCAGTCACTGCTGCAATACCTTCCTTCTGGCTTTTGATAACACAAAGCTACCTGAGGCGTTTTGGTGTGAAAATGTTTTCAGAATTGGTTCCTTCCAAGATGACTTTTTTTTTCCCCCCAATATACAGATGGATAATGTCATCAAGGCAGTTAAAATCTTCATGAGCAGCAAACAGTTAAATTTCTTCAAGTACTGCCTTCTTCTCTTGTGCTGCAGGCTTTTAATAGTGTTTTTAAAAATGTTAGATGTGCTGTGGATGCTGTGATCAGAAGGGAAGAACAGGGAGGGTGCAGGGCTTGGAGAGCTCATTTCCAGAGAGAGCCCAAGAGGTTGCTCGTCTGTCTGCAGTGAGACGAGATGGCATACAGCAAGCTATTCAAGCCTGTAAAAATAGGCACTCAAATACCACTTTAATGAGCACCACAGAAAGCTGATGAATTATAATTACCAGTAAAAGAAACAGGAGGGCAGCTCCTCAGCTGATGGAAATCACAGCAGCTCTAGTGCAAAAGCTAGGACGATGTGCACCAGTGAAGCTGTGGGATTTCAGGGCCGGAGCTGTTTGGTTGGAGAAGTGAAAGTGCAGGTGATCTGTTCCTGCAGTATTTGGCATTGGCCAGTACTTAGAAGGTTTGAAATACTGTTAGATTTTACATCAGTGGGGTGAAGAATATAACACATTTTTAAAAGGAAATATTGGTAATAATTACTGAGCTTCTCTACGTATTGCCATGAACAAAAAGGTGTGTTTCCAAACAGCTTCCACTCAGTATTCAGCACTGAGGCTTATATTGAGTCAAGTACTCTGGAGACACTATTGAAAGGCACAGGACGATGAAGTGAATCCTTTAAAAAGACATCTTCCCTCTCCTTCCAGTAAGCTGAGCCTGCAGCTGGCAGGGGGGATGCAGAATGGAATCTATGCTGAGATCACAGGCCCCATGTGGTGCTAGTGCTGTGGGATAGGAGGGGGCTGGATGGATGGTGGCAGAGTGTTGTCAGGGAGGTGAGATGGATAGCCAGACCTTGTGGTGTGGTCAAGCACTTCCAGCTCTGGGATTTACTCTGTGCCTGACCAAGGATGAAACCTGTCTGTCAGAAGGACTGGAGCCAGACTGTGCTCAGTCAGTGACAGGACAAGGGGCAACGGGTACAAGCTGGAACAGAAGAGGTTCCAAAGAAACACAAGGAAGAATTTGTTCCCTGTTGAGGTGAAGGAGCACTGGCAGGGGCTGCCCAGATGAGCTGTGGAGTCTCCTTCTCTGGGGACATCCCAACCCAGCTGGATGAGTTCCTGTGTGCCCTGCTCTAGGTGCTGCTGCTCTGGCAGGGGGGTTGCACTGGATGAGCTTTCCAGGTCTGTTCCAACCCTTGAGATTCTGTGACCATGCTTCTTCGTTTGTGTTAGAGTGTCCTGTGGCAACCACCTAGCCAGGGGGGAAGATGAACGAGATGACCTTAAATTGAGGGGCAAATTCATAAATCATGTGCAGGAGGTGGGAAAATGCCAGTTTTTGCACACCTGGGAACATGTGCTCTGCATCCCACCAAGAGGCTGCATTGATGCCATCAAGAATCTAACCAGCCAGGGTCCCTAGTGACGGGCCAGGGTTGTACAACACCTGAACACCAAGGTGGATATGGAAGTGTGGAAGGAGAGTGGGTGCAGGGAACGAGGTGATACCATTATCTGGGAGGGTTAGTTAGTGATGTCAGT
Source organism: Urocolius indicus (assembly GCA_013401255.1). Taxonomy (NCBI): domain Eukaryota; kingdom Metazoa; phylum Chordata; class Aves; order Coliiformes; family Coliidae; genus Urocolius; species Urocolius indicus. The sequence goes on along the minus strand of WBNH01002709.1, from coordinate 25,102 downwards.
AGTCTGCAGTTGAGTCTTGGTAGGCATCATGGCAAATGAGATTTTTAAGGAAGGATTTGAAAGAAGATAATGAGGCAGCTTGGCAGATGTTTATGGAGAGCTCCTCCCAAGCGTGCAGTAATCCAGTTTTCTCATGTAACTGAAATACAAAGCAGAACATCTCTCTGGGCCCCACTCATTCACACTCTGCATTGTAAAGGAGCTTCAATGACAGCCAAGAATTATTAATGGCAATAACAACATCGTATAAGTTCCCACTAATGGTAGGAAATAATTGTCAGCAGCAATAGCAACATCGTGTAGTTGATGCTTTGGATATTACAAAGTTGTTGTAGTATATAGATTTGGTCTCTACAGGAAAACGATTACAGGAAAATAGTTTCTCGTGAGCTCTAAGGTTCAGAGATGAACCCTGGAGGATCAACTGCTGGTGCTGAGTAGAGGATGGGGCTGCATGGGTGCAACTGGTAGCAGTGATTGAACAAGAGAAGGGATTCTTTTGCCTCTCTGTGAGCAGCTGTGTGTGTTGGAGGGACAATTTCTGTGGGTGTGTGGCTCGTTGCTATAGCCTGGTCAAAGCTCGGTTTTATACACTCGAAAGAATGTTGGTCTTTAGAAAGCAGTGGCTCAAACCCAAGAGCTGTGTTGTACACTGGTGGGTTTCCAGAAGCAGCCTTTGGGAAGGATGCTAAAGGCTTGTGGCAGTCCCTGGCTTGGGGCTGCACGCTGCAGGGGCTCTGTGGAGGTTTGGCAGGGAGCTCTCTGCCCAGCCATGAAGAGGAAATGCAGCTGGTGTGGGGAACTGGCACGTTTCCAAACCAACTATTAGAAGACCCCTGAGATTTCCAAGTCAACTTCAAGTTCCAAAATGACTCCTGGAGATGGAGGGAAGACCTTCATGCTCCACCCACACTGGCTGTTGTTTGACCTTCAGGTAGGCCACTACCTGCCTGCAGAGACACAACCAAAACCTGCTGGTGCTTTGTGGTTTTCAGACTGGAACAAACTGCTTCTGAGGACTCATTAGACACTTCTTGCTCTCAGCTTTGTTGTAATGTGGTATGTACAACACCACTGCACAACAGAGAAGTATGCAAAGAGAGATTAAAAGTTAATAAACACTGCCATTCTCATTCTGTATATCTGAGCTGTAAATAGATAAGAGATACCAATGTCTTGTAATGAAGGGAAAGACGAAATCCCTGCTTGAAGGAAAAAGCTTGGGGAGTTGTAGTTTGAACCTCCTTCTCCCTTGAGCTGCACATTATACTTCATAAAGACTTTTTTGGAGACTGCTTTTGTTTGTGTTTGATGTGAGGGTGTAATTACAAAGGCAGTGAGCAGGTTGTGTTTCTGACTGATAGCACGTTTCCTGGGTTGTTGGAGGGATGCAGCCATGTGTCCCTGAGATGTTACATTATCTTGCAGCTGCACACTTCGTCTGAGTCTGCTGCTTAATCATCACCTGCTCTTTTTTTTTTTCTTCTGTCTGTCTCTTAGTGTTTTTAATCTGGGATAATATCTCTTTGAAAAGCAAACCTCTCAGTAGAAAAGAAAACCTTTGGATAAAAGAGTGCTCAAAGGAGCTGGCTACGCTCAGGGAGACATGCCAAGGGTTGTCATTTACCTCGCTGTTACATCTTAGCTGTGGCTCCCTAGGTGCTTTCTTGTTTTGCAGCTCGTTTCAGCAGCAGCAGAGGCAGCTCCTGTACTCTCTCCTGGGAGGTAGCTCGCTTGCATTTGGTGTGTGTCTTCAGACACAAGAAGCTGAGTCACATCTCAGCTTTTCCCAGGAGCTGGTCCCACCCAAGTGCCTGTTTATTCCAGTTGCTCTAACTAAAAAGATGGTTAACTGCAGCTGACCTGCTGCTGTCCCAGTGGTGTTCAGGCCCTGGGGCTTTTGGGTTCTGCCAGGGCATGGAGGAGAGCAGCAAACCTGCTTGGTTTGTCTCTGTCAGGCTCTCACTGAACCAAATGATGCAGGGGTTCACAGCTCAATGTGCTTTGACCTTTGCCTGTAACCCTGTGTGAGGATTGGTTCATCCACCTGCTCACCTTTCCACCATTTCCTCTTGTATTTTCAGGCAAAAAGCTTTGGAGACTCACCTGGCTCTTGAGTTGGCATTGTAAACATTCTCATATTCGCTTACTGCCTGTTGAAGGAGTTTCTTTCTGTGAGTTCATGCTGCAGAAATGCAGCCTGTGATGGTTTTGGTGTTTTTGGCAGGTGAGAGCGTGGGACGAGGGAGGGCTGGTGTCTGCCATGGCACTGGAGGACTCCCAACCCCAGCTCCTGTGCCCTCCAGCCTTTGGTGTTTCTGGTGACAACCTTGGGCTCTGTACTTTTCCCACCCAGCTCAGCCTGACAAACACAACTATGTTTTCTTTAGGGATGTGGAGGAGGTGCAGTCCACTCCCCAGGACCACCTGGGCATTGCTGTGTAAGATGTTTTCTGCTGTTGGTGTTTCCTTGTGCTCCTCTGGTACTGTTGGTCCTTGCTCCTTTCTTTGTGTGGCAACAGGCAGTTCCCACCTTTAGTTCTGGGGGGATTGAGGCAGGATTTGTGGTGTGCAGCACTGAGCACTGGACGTTCCTGTGGTTGCTTCTGTGCTAATGTGTCTGACATGGTTACTCTCAGTGGCATCAGGTGGTTCAATTTCTCTGTCAGGCCTATTTCCTAGAAAGCTCATGTGGGTGACAAAAGACTTTGCAACAGATAGCATAAGCCATTGCAGCTGGCAGATTGCTTTTTTTAATAGAGCAACAGGTCTATTGGATTCTAGTTCCTCGGACTTGCCCTTCAGTGAAGATCAATACAGACAGATGGAGAACAAAAGGCAGGATTGAAATTGAACCTGCTGGCATTTTCAGTAGAATTTCTCTCTGCAAATCTTCCCTGGAAGTAGCTCATGCAATGGCAAAGACCAAACATGTACAAATACCTCCATGTGCAGATGTTGATTGCATCCTTAGTAAACATGACCTAGGAGCAGTGTGGGACAGCCTCATAGGCTTCCCCAGAGGATGTGTGAGTGGGAGGGAAAGAGTGCCACAGGGCACAGAAGAGGAAGAGGTCTCTAGATTCTATTGCAGTGCTTAGTTTGAATCAAGTTACTGGTTGGGTGGCCACCCACTCAGATACCTCATGAGGGCATGACGTAGATACTGGTCCTTTGATTAGGAAGGGTGAGGGTGAGCTGGAGAGGCACTGCCTTACTCCTGTCTTTGCTTCTGGCTTTCCTTGTCATTGCTTTGCATCCAGAGTTTCAAGTTGTGAGCTCTGGGCTGCAGTTGTCATCAGCTCAATGTCTAGTGGATATTCCCACGTTCAGCAATGAGCTGAAGGGCTGAAAGCCCCACTATGACCCACCCACTGCAAGACAGAGGTGAGGAGAATGGCTGCAAGTTATCTGAACCTTGAGTGCCTTCTCCTCTGCTGTAGTTTGCATAAAGTCCTGAAAATAGCAGATGCAAAGGCCAGGTTGGCAGTTTGTGTGCAAACTGACTCCCTTCAGCGAGGGGATCAGCTGGTGTCCATTAGTGGAAGTCATTTAATTCCTCATACTACTTCAGACCTCCCAGCCTTCCTATTACAGCTCCGGGACATGCTGCAAAGATACAACTGTTGGGGATGAAACATTTCTTAAATCAATATGACAGATGAAGAGCTTTGCTGCTGCCGACCTTAACTCAACAGCTCTCTCTGCATCCTCAGCCCAGAGCCACAGGTTCTGCCAAGGCACATCAGAGCTGTGGTGGGTTGTGTTCCCTTGGGCAGGTGGTAGAGGGACTGCTGAGTGAAGGAAAATGCAGGGTAAAGTAGGAATGACTTCAAATGACTTAGATTAAGATTAACTTCGTGAGTGAGTTGTGATTTGCAGCCCACCAGAATTCGTATGGAGGGAGCTGAGCATGTTTGGTCCTGCAGGATCAGCACTGTGAGACTGGGGCAGCTCTGACAGTGCAGCTGTGTCGGTGCAGTGGCTTCCACTGGGGCTTTTCCACACAACCACATCAGTCTTGCTCATTGGTGAGGGGAGGGTTGGGCCATGGCCTGCTTGGTACTTGAACATGAGTTTTGGAGAGCGTTCCTGTAGATTGGCATTTCGCTTCTGTTCTCTGATAGTGGATTTTCCACACTTGCAGTTCTGAATGCACTGAGAAATGAAATGCAAAAGCCACCCCATCCCTGTGCCCACTGGTTGGATGCCCAGTTGTGTGCCAGGTGTGTATCTCATAATACCAAAACAGGACTCAACAGCCTCCCTGCACCATACCCTCCTCCCACAGAACTGCAAACCAGCTCAGAAGGGCAGGAGGCTGGCAGAGGCCAGCACAGATGTGCAGCCATTGGGGCTTGCACAGACACCTAAGAAAAGTGAATTCTGAGCCAAAAGACATGTGCTATGGGCTGAGCCAGCCTGGGAGGGAAGGGAGGGAGCAAACCCCAAACCTGTGCAGGGCTGTACAGGAAACCCTTAGCCACAAAAGCGTCTGGAGCCTCATTTCCCATGTCTGATTAGTGCTTTTGTCTCTCTTGAGTGTTTCACCACTGGGTAGCAGCTCATTAGGGACGCTTGTAGCATGTGTTGCAGCAGAGCAGGAGCACTCTGGCCTCTGTTAATGAATAGGGTGGTGGGATAGGATGACACTGACTCTAAGCATCTTCTCAATGGTCTCTCTATGGTCACTTGTGCTCTTTCACAGGCTCATGTGTGTGCTGTGGTGGCCTTTGTGCTCTCAGCAAGTCAGTTCTTCACCTGTTGCCATCCAGCATCCTTTCAGAAAGGAAGAGGACATGGCTGTGGCTCCCTGGGGAGTTTCTGAGGAGCTGCCTGTTACGCAGCTTGGTGACCGTAGAGAGTCCCTCAGGCTTCGCCCTTGGCTGCGTTTGTGACAGGATGTTATGATGCTTCCCTGTTTCACTAGAGCTGTATTCTCCTGCAGGCTGCTCAGACAATCCCCATGAAGATTTCTCCTGTTTTCCTTCAACTGAGATTAAAACTCCAATTTGAGAGTGGTTTCAGTTGTTCAGTCTAGCCTGTAATGCAGTAGTGGTCTGCAGCTTTAACGGCTCACCTGCTGAGATCCAGCAGGTAAAACACATGAGATGCTGGTGCTGTGCTCGTGGGGTTTTATCTGTCAAAAAATCTGTGTCTCTGTATCCTTAAAACCATTTGGGAGAGTTGTCTCCATAAAATACTGGGGTTTTTTTTGCCTCTGAGTGGCTCAGCATGAAATGAAAGTTGCTGAGTTATGGATGTATGTGAAGCAGATGCTTTGAGTTGAGGAAGGGGCTCATTTGCTTTATTCTTTTATTCCCGCTTCAGCATAAAAAGAGAAATGAGACTTGGGAAATTGATATGTGATGGGAAGCATCCCAGAAAGACAGCCTGAGGCAAGCATGGTTTGTGTGGGAAGGGAAGGGAAGGGAAGAATCCCTTTTCCTTTGATGGTTTCTTGGGCTAAGCCCAGCAGATGAGACTTGCTGTTTATTCTTTTGCTCTCTGTTGCCACTTTTCCTTCATGTAGGAACCCAAGTGTGCTCATGTCTTTGGTGTTGTACCATGTGGATTATATTAATGGTGACTTCTGGGTCTTCATTTTCTTCTGGAGAGTATGTGTGAAGGGCAGTAGGAATAACTTGGGGTCATGGACTATATCTTAATTTTCTACTGTCCTGGAGTCTCACAGAGATGAGAGACATTCTCAGGAGCTCTTTCATGGGGTTAAGAGTCCATATTGGCACACAAGAGCACTTCTCATCAGTAGCTTTTCCTGCATTTAACCGCTGTGCCAGGAAGTGAAAGGACTGAGATGTCTGGCAGAGCACTAGCACTTTTCCAGATTGTTGAGAAAAACATACCAGTACTGACCCCTTGTTGTAACCTTTCATATGCTTCAATGTTCAAAGAACTCTGTGTCTTTCATACTCAATATTTGTAACTCAAACGTTAATGCTGGTAATGACTGCAGGCTGACAGATCCATTATGTTCTCAGCTGTAGCACATATGTGGGCTTAGACAGCACAATTAAGTGGTCTGCAGTTTCTAATGAACAGAAGATACACGGAACAAGGATCTTCTGAACAAAGCCAAAATGTCTTTCTTCCTGTCATCAAAGCAGGGGAATTGCCAACTTTTCCAGTGACAAAGCTTGGAAAACATACAGCAAATGCCAAGACTGTAGTAGTGAGACTGAGTAAAAAGAATAGCGAAGCTCATATGTAGTTTTGATGTACTTTATCTTACTTCAGATGGGTTTTGCAGCATTTCCAGCAATCCACTCAGCTCAAATCTCCATCTCAAATTCAGAGAACTAGTGTTTGGCATCCACAGGTGACTTCTTGCTATTCTTGTCTTTCACTGGGGTGATCCCTAGATATTACAAGGCAGTCTAGCTGTCCTCCTGCTGCTCTTGGACAAGAAAGATGGTCTTTGGGCCCTTAGTCATCCAACAACAATGTTCTGGCAACGCTGAATTTCTTGTATAAGGGCTGTGGTCAGTCCACCATCAGCTGTCTTGTGCAAATCAGCATCAATTGACCCGAAATGATGATGTTCCTCCCAGCAGTGTTCAGAGATGCTTGGCTCCAGTGAGTTATGCTTGTATCCATCAAACAAGTGAGTTTATTTTAGCTGGAAACTGTTGCAGCTTTTCAATGGGTTCTCTGGCACTTGTTCTCTAGAGGAACTGAAGGCCCCTCTGGAGGAGTACGTCAACAAACGGTACCCGGGCCTGGTGAAGGTGGTGCGCAACCAGAAGAGGGAAGGTCTGATCCGCGCTCGCATCGAAGGCTGGAAAGCTGCCACTGCTCAGATCACGGGATTTTTTGATGCTCATGTGGAGTTCACTGCTGGCTGGTAAGTGTCAGAGTGTGTGCCATGCATTACCCAGGGCACAGGCCATCGTTGGGTAAAGACAGCTGTGCAAACAAGTTCCCTGTCTCATTAATCCTATCTGCTCTCTGTATTGTATGGCCACTGAGGAGTTATGATGGGAGGGTACAAGGAAAACCTGTCCCTGCCTTTGTTTTATAGAATCATGGAATGGTGGGGGTTGGAAGGGACATGTAGAGCTCATCCAGTCCAACCCCTCTGCAGAAGCAGCTCCACCTAGATCAGGTCACACAGGAACGTGTCGAGGTGGGTCTTGAAGCCCTCCAAGGAAGGAGCCTCCACACCCTCCCTGGGCAGCCTGGGCCAGGGCTCCCTCACTGAAACACTGAAACAGTTTTTCTTTGTGTTTAAATGGAACTGTTTGTGTTCCAGCTTCATCCCCATCACCCCTTGTCCTGGCAGTGGATACAAGAGAAAAATGTGCTGCCCCATCCCTTTGACATCCACCTTTCAAATACTTGTAACAATGAGATCCCCCCCTCAGTCTCCTCCAGACTGAACAGCCCCAGGTCCCACAGCCTTTCCTCAGCAGGAAGATGCTCCAGTGCCCTGATCATCTTGGTGTCCCTGCACTGGCCTCTCTCCAGCAGTTCCCTGTCCCTCTGGAGCTGGGGAGCCCAGAACTGGACACGGGACTCCAGATGAGGCCTCACCAGGGAAGAGGAGAGGGGGAGGAGAACCTCCCTTGACCTGCTGGACACACTCTTCTAATTGTTTTCTGCAATCTTCTTCCCTCCTTTAACGTGTGCACACTCACCCTGACCCTGTTTCTATTCTTCAGGTCGATTTGTCATTCCTTTGGCCTTAAGTAATTTCTGTAAGTTTAAAAAAGCCCAGGCAGCAAGGGATACAAAGAAAAAGTGTTTCCCTCTTGCCTGCCTTTCACAGCTGGATCCCACTGGGAAAGGCTTAGATGGTTCAGATTGATTTGTTTCTCCTGCAGCTAGGGATAAGTGCAGAGGTGCAGAAGCAGCAAATGGTGTTTCATAAGGATTTTTTTTTCCAGAGAGACTCAAACTATGTGAGTTCAAGTGGCTTAAGTTGAAGTCTCCATCATGAGAGAAGCCTGAGAGGGATTTATTTGTTGTATTCTATTTTCTCTAACCAAGTGTAGAAGTAAACATTCCATGTTTAGAAGGTGGAGGGAGAAAAGGCTAATGTGTCTAATTTGAGCAGAGTAACAGCCACAAGAAAAGTGCTTTGGCAGTTGCAAACAGTTACTGAGTTCTTTGTTAAGAGAATGCAACTGAATGGTGTCTTTAAAGGCTTTTCTTATGTTGATACCTGTATTCCCAGCTAAACTTCCTCACACCTGATTTTATTGATGTACAGAGGAAGCTCCTATTTACTGAGCTCTTGAAACAGCTTTTCTAGGGATAGAGCTGTTCTGCAACTCTGGGGTTGGGCACCTGCTGCTTGTGCAGGAGGCACCAGGAGTGCCCATTGCAGACTGAGTCCTGGTTGATCAGTGGCTCTTGGACTGCAGAAGTGAGATTGAGTGCACCCACTGCTCTCAATATATATAAATGAGCCAGGGGTGAATTTAGCAGCTCTAGAGCCCTTGAACTGTGTCCCAGGATAAACAAGGCCCTTCAGATTCCAAGAATCTTGATTCCAAGAATTTACCCTGTTCTGCCCAAAGACCTTTATTATTTAGGGGGAAGTTTGGACAGGCAAAGCATGGTTAAACAGAACACATCCTTCCTGGCTGTTTTTGAGCCAGGCTTCCCAGCCTGCGGATTGTTTTTTCCTGCAGGATGTGCTCCTGTGCATGGTAGCATTGGAATCTGTGTGCAGCTACCCTGCAGGTGCACATCAGAGCTTACACAGGAGAACTGTCCAGGTGGAACAGAAGTATGTGAGAGCAGCTGTGATGCCACAAGGCACAGGCCTCCTGTTATTTCACTAATCATAGCCAGAAGCCTAAGAAAGCACATATAAGCAGGGCTAGCACATAAAATATTCCTTCAGAGTATACTACTGAAGTCCAACAGTCTGCTGGTGTGAGACAGACACAGCTTCTATGTGTTTAGCAACCCTCAGTGTATTTCTCATGAGTGTTTTCCTGTTGTTTCTTGAGCCCGTGTAAACTTTAAGCACTCCCAGCACCCTTGGACAAAGATGCTCCACACCTTAGCTGCCCACTGTGGAAAGAGCTCACTTCTTGTTGTCCACGTTGAGCCCACTTCTTTTGCTGATTCCATAGTTCTTGTATGGAAGGAGTCTCCAGATGGCCATGGAGCACTTTCTCTGAGCCTCTCTTGGCTGTGCAGTCAGCCCACGATGCAGAGCTAGTTCTTGGCTAATGCGTTGTCTGATTTCATTGCTGCCTTGGTAAAGAGCTCAGGAAAGCTCAGTTGAAAAACACAGAGATGTTTAAAGTTTAAGAGTTCAGAATATGGGATTATTTCTTCATGATGCGTTTTAAACCAGCACACCAGAGAAAACATGATATACAAGCTCTGCAGGAGAAGAGAAGTTTCAGAGCTTTGAATTAATATCCATAGTTTAATGCCTTAGTGTGGGGAAATAGTCCTTTTCATGTGCAGGTAACTTCAGCTGGCCCATGAATTTGTGTAGGAGAGCACTAAATCTCCCCAAATCTGCAGTGCTGCAGCTGTCTGAGCTCTATATGTGGTGGCTGTCCCCTGTGCTTCCACAGCAGCTCCATGCACGGGATGTGTCTGTTTGGGAAAACCCATCAAGTGGAAGAGCTGGAGCATCTTGCAGCATCTCCCTTGTGAGAGCCTGGTGAGCCTTTCTGAGAGAACCTCCTGAGCTTGGCAGCACAAGTGCTTTTCTTCTGCCTGCAGTTTCTGTGCTGAGAAGGCTTGAGTGGGCGCAAGGGTGAGACAGAGGGCTGTGTGTTTCCCTCAGGGTTGCCTGCAGGCTCTGCCAGAGCCTGGCAACAGTCTCCAGGCTCTGAGGCTGGGGTTTGCTCTGGAGCCTCTTGTGAATAAGAGCAGAGAGCAGTCCACATTATTCCCTTCTGTTTCCTGGATGATGCCAAGAACACCTTTGCCCCTGCTCTCAGTGAAGTGCACAAGCTGTACAAAAGCTCCAATGTCCATCTGCAAATTGTGGGAGAAATAAACCTTCTGTTCCTGTTGGTTATTTCCCCTCAGGGCTGAGCCGGTCCTTTCACGGATTCAGGAGAACAGGAGGAGGGTCATCCTTCCCTCCATAGACAACATCAAGCAGGACAACTTCGAGGTGCAGCGCTACGAGAACTCAGCCCATGGGTACAGCTGGGAGCTGTGGTGCATGTACATCAGCCCTCCCAAGGACTGGTGGGACGCCGGAGACCCCTCCCTGCCCATCAGGTACGGCACAGGCACTGCGCCGCTCGGCCTCCTCCAGCATGAGGAAGGCAGCTGAGAGGGGTTTGGTGTAGTGTCATCACACGAGCCAGCACAGAGAGGCTGGAACATGAGGCAGGAAGATTTTTGCTAGGCTGTGGGCATTTGGAAAGGGGGGTTATTTGGTAACTATGTAAAAAGATAGGCATCGAGTGTGGGCAGCAGGTTGAGGGAGGTTCTCTTTCCCCTCTGCTCTGCCCTGCTGAGGCCTCATCTGGAGTCCTGTGCCCAGTTCTGGGCTCTCCATCTCCAGAGGGACAGGGAACTGCTGGAGAGAGGCCAGTGCAGGGACACCAAGATGCTGAGGGAACTGGAGCATCTTCCTTCTGAGGAAAGGCTGTGGGACCTGGGGCTGCTCAGTCTGGAGGAGACTGAGGGGGGATCTTATTAACATTTACAAATATCTCACTGGTGGGTGTCAGGAGGTTGGGGCAGCACTTTTTTCTGTTGTACCCAGTGACAGGACAAGGGGTGATGGAAAGAAGCTGGAACACAAAAAAGTTCCATTGAAACATAAGGAAAAGCTGTTTCAGAGCTGAGATGAGGGAGCCCTGGCCCAGGCTGCCCAGGGAGGATGTGGAGGCTCCTTCTCAGGAGGTTTCCAAACCCACCTGGACACGTTCCTGTGTGACCTGATCTAGGTGGAGCTGCTTGGGCCAAGGGGGTTGGACTGGATGATCTATAAAGGTCCCTTCCCACCCCTCCCTTTCCATGATGTTTATATGAAAGCCACTGAGGAGGCACAGGAGCTGTGTGGACTTGCACAGCCTTTTATTTAACTGCATATGACAGAGTTACTTTACCTTAATCACAGTATTAAGGTTTGCAAATGATAAGTAATGGGGTGATTATTCCTGTGTAATGAACTGAGTGGGAATTCATGATATACAGCACTGTGTTTTCTCAAATAACAAGTACATCTCCTCTCAGGACAAACTTCCTAAAAATGTCCGCAAGGTTGCTCTTAACACCTCGGCTTACGAGGTCAGCAGCTCAGAAATGCTGCCTCAGCCTCTCAGGTGTGGGACAAGCCTGTCTGAACAAAACAAGCAGGAGGGCATGGGGATGTTTTGTTGTGGTTGGGAGACTTGGGGCTGCTCAGTGGTTTTTTTCCTGGACAGCTCACAAAAATCAGAAGAGATGCTCTGAGTGGTTTTCTGGTCAGCTGAAGAGGATATTAGATAACCTTCTAAGTTGGTTTATACAGAGAAGGCTTGTCCTAAGGCCTGTAACAGATGCATATGTGCAAGTCCATGCCTGATCTGAATCCTTAACTAGAATATCTGCTTTGGTTCAGGAAACTGAAATGAAGTCTGTTCCCATTTACTCAGACCTTTTTTGATTCTTTGGGCTCTCTTCTTTCAGACAGCATGTTCAGCTGTCGGTGGAGCAATTGACAGTTTATTCTGGACAGGAATCAAGTCTTTGAGGAATTGTTTTAACCAAGTGCCAGCTGCTGGACTTGTTAAAGGAGGGGCTAAAAGGCTGGGGTGTACAGAAGGTGAGGCTGAGGAATTCAGAGCTTTTGGAGATGAGGCAGCAGGAGCGTGGAGCTGACCCTTGCTATGGAGCATGACACCAGCCACCAAAGCAGTGTCTCTGGAGGGTGACAGAAGGGGACTTTCTGTTGGGGTAAGCCTTTCTCAGCCAGTGGATGTAAAAGTCAAAGTGTTGCAGGGAAGAGCAGCCCCTTTTAGCAAACTAAGCTGCTGTAATTGGGAGAAACAGTCAGGCTTCAGACATATGTCCCCTGTGACTGTGACACCAGCCCAGGAGCTTTCTGTGCCTCAGATACTGTCAGGCATGGTGCATGGAGCTGCCCTCCCCAGATGGGACACTTCAGTACGTGACATGACCTTCTGTTCCACTGACTTACAAGAACGTGGTTTTCATTTCAGTTTCAGTGTGCTTAGGGGAGTGGTTTAAGGAAGAGCAAGCTGTGCCAGACACAGATGTAACGGGTTTCTACATGGCAGTTGGGTGTTTGATGACAGGGGAGATGAGATGAGAAAGAGATGGGGAAAAAGAATGATTGACTGAGGAAGAGTAGGAGAGCTATGGGGAGCTGAAGGATTGGATGCCTGTGAAGGGGTGAAGTGAGGAGGTCAATATCTAATGCAAAGACGATATTGGGTTTTTAGGATGTAGTTTTGCCTCACAATATGAGCCACTTGACATATGTGACTGCCGAAGCCAGGGGTACAGAGGGGGGTCACACGGATACTGGGCACTTCCATGGGTCTCCAGATCTCCCAGCACTCCTTTTTCACCAAGTTCATTGCTAGAAGCCAGCAGATGCTGCTAAGCTTTGAGGCAGTGCTGCCTGGAGGTTTGATGTGCTTCTGATCTACTGCTCTAGAAAGGAAAGATTTACTGTAGGGGTTGTCTTCTGGTGAGCAGAATATTGTGTTGGGTTGTTCTGGGGAACATTGCTAAAATGTGGACAGGATGATGAGCATCGTATTTCTGCAGTTAAGCAGATTGCAGTTACTGCTGATGAAGAGCTGGGAGGTGCAAGAGAGGTTCCTGCAACCTTTCTGCACTACTTGAATCCCTTTTTGGAGAGAACCTGCGAGCAGGTGATTCCCTGTGAGCCACATGGCATCTGCAGCCTTGTCATCCCAAGGACCTGCCTGATCAGCTCTTGAGCACTGCTGGGTCACAGCACAAATGAATTAGAGATCAGAGGAAGCTTACAGAGACACTGGACTGGCAGCAACAAGGATGCATGTTGTGCATCACCCACTTGGGCTTCGTTAAAGGCATCTGTAACATGGACATTGCTGCCTGAGGTGTGTGGGAATCAGGGCTCAGGGGTTAAAGGGAGATGGGATGGAAGGATTCTACCTCCAAAGCTTGCTCTGAGAAGGGGCTTCTGTACCAAAGCCAATAGCCTCCCAGTGATGTTAAATTATTAAACAACTTGCTAAAATAACATTGTTAACATGCACTGGGGGAAGGATTACCAGAAAGACAAATGGGTAGTGTCCACAACAAAAAGCTAATGAAAAATACTGTCTCATTGCATTATGTTGTGTAACCACATACAGACCAGAAATAAATGGCTACAGTTACTTTTTTGTCATATAATGCTCTGAAGACTCTGCACTTTATGGCAGTATTTGCATGCAAGAAATACCAGTGCACTGCTCCATGTAATTATGCATGGGATTAGAGAAAAGCCTGAAATAATAGTATACAGAGGTACATTAGGTTTTTAGAGACTGTTTAGGATGAGAATGGGAATGAAGTGAAGGCAGTTTACTCCATTTCATTTGGTGTTATTCTCTGGGTGCCTGGGGTTTGGGGCAGCTCCAGGAGAGGTTCCAGCCTGCCAGGGCTGCTCTGGCGTGTGAGTGCACTGCTGTGTCAGCCCCTACCAAACCCTCACAGCAGAGGCTGGAGACAAGCAGCTGTGTGAATATATTTGGAGGCAGTTTTCTCTCATGGATAATTCACAAGATACAATTATCCATGCAATGAGAGCTGATGTCATGAAACTCATCTGAAATGTGGCCCGGTCTCACACTGACTCCAGGCTCTTTGCTTTAGCCAGTAGTTTCCCTACAAGGAGTAGTCTGTTAGTGCTTAGGAGGGATGCTGGTGTAATACCTGTGTCCTGTAATACATGTTCTTCTATAGTTTTCCTATTAACTTTTAAAATCCTGATCCATAAAGGTACCCTCCACCTCAGCTCCCAGTTGTGCATACATTTCACAGCCAGATTCACCAGGCTGACTGACTTTCTCTGACTACCTCTGCCCAGAAGATAGAACTGTGATTACAGCATAATGTATCATGTCTAAATTACTTCTCACAGAGGAGGCAGACAGTAAGTGACATTTGAAATGGTCATCATATAGATCCAGATCTTCATCAGCACGAGCTCCTGCAGACTTGTGATTTCCTCATCCAAATGATGCTGATGTGTGTATAAATGAATACATGCTTCCATTACATATCTGGTCACACTTTGGTGTAGGAGATGTAGACAGATACTATCTAGTTCTTTGTTACTAATCATAAACATTGATCAGAGTTTACTGAGAGTCCAGGAAACCTGTGTATCAACAAGAGACGGAGGAAAGCTGGTGCTTTCCATGTTCTGCAGGAAGCCTCCAAAAGGTTTTTGGAAATGCTGTGACTTGATCTGGATTTGGGGTGTCTCGGGGTGGGATCTACCTGCTCACAATCTCCAGAGTCATTGACCAGCTGACAGAGTGTGAGGTTTTTTGGGGCTTCTTGGGGTATGGATCCTATCCAGTGTTGCAGCACCAGTGGGCTGTGAACCTCAACACCAATGGTTTCTTCTGCCTGACTTATTTAGTTCATTCTGCATCAGGTTTTGTCAAAAAGCACCTTTGGAGAAATTGCTGATACCTGGAAGATTTATGGCTAGATGTGCTGATTGTGCTTCAGTTACAAGTCTTGTTACAAGTCTCGTGATTTATAGTTACATGTGTGAGATATTGATGGCTCCAGGGGTCTGCTTCAGGAAAACAATTAAATGCACTCTTGCATCTGTGTCTCTTCGTGAAGAGAAGTGAGCAGACAGTGCATATTAAGCAGCCTTGAGGACAAGGGACACTTACCTGAGCGTGGAAATTGGGGTCATCATGCATTTCTACTGGCAGCAGTTCACATATCCCACCTGAGAGAAAAGGAACTTAGATCTTTGCTGCCTGGTTGGTGAGTCTGTCAACAGTGCTGTGACCCCACTGTTCCCAAAAGGCAGATTAATTGGAATAGAACACATTTCTTGACTTCCTCTTTGTATTTTCTGTACTTGACTGGAGGGATTGGTTGAGTTCAAGAGGCAAAAGCGCTGCTGAATAGCTCCATTAATTAGCAACCCCTTGTAGTGTGTTGAGGCTGAAGGAGAAGTCCTCGGGTGGCTTTAGAGATGACAAAGAAGCCTCTTTCCAAGCACACAGTGTGTGGGATGCCAGCTGGGAGCCAGCTAGCAGGTTAAATTGGACTTTGGATGGGGCTTTGCTGCAGCTGTTTTATGTGGTACTTAATCTTTACTGGTGTTGGAAGACAAAAGCTCATTTAATTAGAATTAAGATCACTGTGAGGAGGAAATCGGTTTTGAGAGTTATGAGTTGTAAAAGAACAGAAAGGCTGTGAAGTTTGGGGTTTTTTAAAGGTGAAAATAATTTGAATTAACCCACCCAATTACCTGTTACCTCAGCCTCACAAATGCTGATGAATTTTCCTTTTGCAATGTAGTTATGAAAGAAGAAACTCTCATCCCATTGGTGTAAATGATGCAGAGGTTGAGATGGAAAAAGCAGAAGGGTTTTAGGTTATTGAATATGGCACCTGAGTGGAGAGAAGGTGCCTAATATCTGCTGCTTAACAGAATACTTGTAGTATTTGGTATAAACTTCCCTCAGTCATAGGCTGAGGCCACCACTCTGGTTGCTGTGCATTTCCTTTGCAGTAAGGTCAGAAGGATTTGTGGTGATACTATTGTTGTATATATTTCTCTGTATGTTTAATTCCAGAAGCCACAAGCTATTGTTTTTCCTTTTTTGCTTCCATCATCACTTCCAAAAGCATGAAAACTTGGTGTTCTGTTTATTTAATTGAAACAAATAGTGTGTTCTTTCCTCTTTTAGTCTAATCACTGAGACTTCTTCCAGGCAACTGTTACAGCCTGAAACTTCTGCCCACACAGGATGTACACAAACCTTGAAATAGCCATAGGGGTAAAAGCTCTGGGGAATCGCTTCTACAGCCATGTGAAATGATGCAAGTGGATCTTTGTGGCTGGGACAACTTGCTCCTGTAGCACATCCCCACCTGAGCAGGGATTAGTGTGTTATAGCAGCACATCAAAACGTCAATAGAAAGGTTCAGACAGGCCTTGCTGAAACTCAGGTAACGTAGTTTCACCAACATTCCAGTGCTCAGCGTGGGAGTTTATCAGAAGGCAGCCCCCAACTCAGAGAGGTTGCAGACTGTTAAACATGAGTGATGGGTGAGGAAATGGCACGATGTCAAGGATTATTTCCTGGGTTTCTGTTCTGTTGCTTTGAAAAATCTCAGACTCCTTCGAACACAGTTTGTACAAAATGCTGAGTGTGTTTTTACATTAGTCCTTCCCGACTTTAACTGCTACGAACTGCAGGAAGTTTCCTGCATGAAGGCAGCACTAAAATGCTCTCACTCTTCTGGCCTAGCTGCTGTGGAAGTCGGGGGGAAAGCTGATTTCCATAGCAGCCAGGTGTGGGGTAATGAGGATAACGTGTAGCTGGAAACCTCACCTGGGATGTCTGAGAAGATTCAGTGTGCAGGTGTTTGCTTAGAGGGGTGGGGTGTGTGTGAACTTCACAAGAGCTGCAGAGCACTTAAGGAGTTATTGAAAGGCTTCCTGGAAAATTTAAATCAAACAGATAAAATAATGCTATTGGTGATCTGTCTCAGTTTCTAAAACCCCTTTTCTTGGGCACCTCAAAGAGAGCAAAGCTCAGTGGTTACCACCCAAATGCATTCTCTCCCTTGAAGTCTGATTCTCCTCCAAGCCATTTATTGCCTTCAGTTGTGTGTCCAGGGGCCAGCATCCTGCTGTCAGCCTCAAAGCACAAATCCCCGTGGCCTCAAAGTATGTTGGGCCAAACCTCAGTCCAGCATGGGAACAATACAGACATTTGTCCCTGGGCAAGGTTCTGTTGGTGCTGCTGGAATGAGCTTCTACAAGCTTGTATAAACATCTGAATAAATCAAACCCCAACCATCCTTAATGTGGTTGCTGGAAACTTGTCCTTCCAAGTATGTGGCTCTTAAGGTCTGGTCACTTGTGGCTGGCTTGGATCAGAACAAAGGTCTCTGAAAGCTTGAAAACGAGCTAACAGAAACAGAAATGGAGAAATTTGGTTTTTTTCATCAGTGTTTCATTTGGGGCTCTCTTGTTTGGGCTCGGAATCTAGGAGATGAAAGATATAGGTCAGAATCCTGACCCCAATAACTTTGTCGTCCATCTCCAGATGAAACTGCAGTTGCTTTACCAGCTTCAAAAGTACTTTGACAAGAACCCTTTCATTTTTTTTTTCAGCTTGCCTTTTCCTTTAAGTCACGAGGCTTCTTTGGTGGTGATTTGAGGCCACGGATTAAAAAAAGGCCCACATTTAATTGACTTTCTTGATTTTCATTTTAAAGTTATTGTGGAGTAGTGAGCCTCAACTCACTGCACAAAGTGACTTTCACTCGATAGTATGCTAATTTTAAGCTTTTAAACTTCAGAGATTCCCTGTGGTGTGAGGAACCTGCTGTGAGCTGTGGACGTTGGGAAGCTCAGATTGCTGGTGTCATGCTTTTTTTATGATGAATTCTTCGTCTGGTCATTTTTAGTGTGACATAATTTAGTGCAAAGCGTAAAAGAAAGGTGTCTAATCATTTGTAACAGTGTCAGGTTTTACAAGATGAACAGATTTATGTCACTGCTTGGAAGATATAAAGCCTCTGCTGAGGGTGCACCTGAGGTTTGAGCTTATGTAGCAGGTTTAGCAGGAGCCCACACGATGAGCAGCTCTCTCCGTGTGTGTTAATGCTGCATCTTGCTTCAGATCTTTAGTTTTCTAAGACTGCCTTTGGCATTGCAAATATTGACTGCATCCACAAGCTGGGGTTGATCCAAACCTCACTGAAACACAGCAAGGTTCCCACCAAACACCAGGTATTGGGAGTGGACCTTACAAGCCATATGATTTAACTTTTTTTCCTGTAAGCTAGAGAAAAGCTTCTGGAGCACAGGGTCAATGTTGCTGCAGCTTCTGAGCATCGTGGCCAATGTTGTCATCACAGACACCAATGTGTCATGGTGCAGACACAGCAGAGCAGTCCAAATGGGCTCATGCACTTGGTTTGGCCAAGTGACCTTGAAAAGGCAGCATTTGTGCACTTTTTATGTAGACTTTGTTGGAGCGTGGAGTGAGATTTGGGTGCAATATTACATAGCTGCCCCAAAGAAGGCTGAATTTACCCTGGGATGGAGGAGAACTCATCCTTTCAGTTCTGAGCCCTCAGGCCAGATTGGTGCAGATATAATCCTCCTTCCTAAAGGAGTTGGAGTTTTTTGGTATAAAATGTTAATGTAAACCATTTCCGTAAAGGAAGCAAGCTGCCTGTGCTGGAAGCATTTGCCTTTGTATTTTTGAAGCTTTGCATAAGAGAAGTATTTTGATTAAAAAAGAAAAAAAAAAACAAACACATGCTCCTGATTAAAAAAAAAAAAAAGAAATACACTGACAGAACTTTTAATCTGAGCCCAAGTTACAAAAACAGCCTTTATTGATGTCAAAGTTGCTTTAGAAAAGGAAAGAGTAAACAAGATTTGGCCTTTAATTTGTGAAGGGGTTTGATTTTTCAGAGGCATTAAAGAGACAGAAAAGATGGGTACTGAATTATTTAACAATTGCTAGTAAAATTAAGCTTCAGTCAGGCTGTTTTCACCAAAATAATCTTATGAATAAAAACAAAACAAGCTGAGGCAACACTAATATACGGAGCTCAAATCCCGCTGACTGAATTGTCTCAAAGTAGTCCATGAATTGGTTTTGCAAGTCAAAGCCAAATGGAGCCTTTTCTGTGGTCTGTTCACACTTCCCCTAAGAGAAAGCTGCTGTTGATGGATTATACAAACGTCTTTTCTCTCTAAATCCCAAACCGAGGGGGGAAATATGCAGAAAGGAGTTCGGGGGATTTGGCCCTTTGAATTTATTTTTTTCTTCAGCAGATGGCATTTAAGTGATTTATTGGTCAAAACCAATCTATTCTCATTAAGAAGCAAAGTATTTAATGACTTTGGAGGTGGGTATTTAAAACAAAGAAGTGATAATCGAGCCAATTGCACTCAGTGACAAAATACAGCAGCCCTTCATCAAACAGACTTAAAAGAGTGTTTGAGAGCGAGCGCTGAGGGCTATGATTTTCTTTCGTGTGCACTTTAATTCACTGTCCTTTTCAGTCAGTGGTGCATAAATAGGCATCGTTTAAATTACAGGAAAAATAGATCCTTATTATCAAATCCATCGGCTGAAGCAGTAAGTGGTTGATGCCTGGGAGCTCCCAGCTCGCCTCTGCTCGGGAGCACGGGAGGCTTTTATAAACTACCCTGCTCTCTCCCTGCTCAAAGCACCACTTGCTGCTGTGTGAGTCTAAATTAAATCCATCTTAAATCTCTTCACGGTGCATGTAAATCACAGGGGTGTGAGCAGCAGGCTGGCACAACACGTGGTTAATGGGCAGAGCCCATCTTGGGGCCTTTTAGTCCCGCACTTGGCAGGCGAGGAGCAGGCGGCTGCAGCCGTCTGTAGCAGGGGCAGTGCCCAGCCTGGCCAGCCATAGCCACTCCTACGTGCCCTTGTGGCCAAGGAGGCCAATGGCATCCTGAGGGCATCAAGCAGAGTGTGGGCAGCAGGTCAAGGGAGGTTCTGCTGCCCCTCTGCTTTGCCCTGGTGAGGCCTCATCTGGAGTCCTGTGTCCAGCTCTGGGCTCCCCAGCTCCAGAGGGACAGGGAACTGCTGGAGAGAGGCCAGTGCAGGGACACCAAGATGATCAGGGGACTGGAGCATCTTCCTGCTGAGGAAAGGCTGTGGGACCTGGGCTGGAGAAGGCTGAGAGGACACTTCAACAACACTCATAAGTACCTTTAGGGTGGATGTTGGGAGGATGGAGTGACACTTTGTGTTGGCCAGTGCCGGGACAAGGGGTAACAGGCACAGGCTGGAGCACGGGAGGTTCCACTGGCACAGGAGGAGAAACTCCTTTGGTGCTGAGGTGAGGAAGCCCTGGCCCAGGCTGCCCAGGGAGGGTGTGGAGGCTTCTTCTTGGGAGGTTTCCAAACTCACCTGGACACGTTCCTGTGCCCCCTGATAGACGGGAACCTGCTGTAGCAGGGGGTTGGGCTGGATGCGCTCTGCAGGACCCTTCCAGCCCCTACCATGCTGGGATTCTTTGATTCTAAACCTGTCTGTACATGGGTTTCTGAAAATTTAGCTCTCAGTATTTAAAAATTCTGGCCTTTCAGTATGATTCGGGGAATTGTAGGTAACATTGCCAGTTAGGCTGTGTGGTGGCTTTTTGCTTTGCAATGACGTAGGATCAAGACCACAAATCTCCTGCAGCCTCCTGCCTGGGCTCTGGCATACATAAAGGTGGATCCAGGCCAGTGTGTTATGGTGTGGGTCAGCAGCTCTAGAAACGAATGTTTTAGGATTTTGAGGACCTTGGTGGTATGGGAAGGACATCTGATAAGGTAAAGCTCACCTAGAGAGTAAGGGGAGGGGATTGGGTGGCAGAACTCAACTGGGGAGGAGTCCTCACAGCTCATTAAGATTTTTGAGGTCCCCAAATCAGAAACCGTCTGTGATTCCAGTCCCAAGGGGATCTGTGCAGAAAAAAAAAGACTATTCCAGGGAAATGGGAGGCTGGGAGATGAGTCTCAGCCTCGTCATGACAGTTAAGACTGTTTTTTCTGTGCTGGGCACTGTAGTGTTTAATGAGCACCTTTCTTAGATCCCGGTTGCCTTGTAGCTGTTCTGCTCCTTAGGAGACGAGCAGGTACTTGCTAATGAGCAGTCAGGTTGAGGTTGTTCTTAGCTTGATCTGACTAGCACTCGCTTTGCCCTGATGTTTGCCTGTGCAAACTCACCTCTTTGAGGAGAGAGGGAGCTGCTTCAAGCCAGCCACGTGAAAGCAAAGAAGGCATCTGGGCTTTGCACCAGGCTTGCTGGCCTGGGAGGAGCAGCCATTCCGCCTGCCCTGCAGCCTGTCCTCTCCCTTCTTTTGCCCTATCTTTACATTTCCAAGCATGGAGACAGTAGTAATAGTCTGGTGTAGTGTGTCTATTAACTCAGCCTGCAGCACAGCATTGCTGCTCAAACATCAGCAAAGCATGTCCTTTTCCTTCCTTCTCTTTTCTGTCTCTCTCTGTGGTTCTCCTTCAGGTAAAAAATAGTTTGGGAGAGGGAGAAAAAGAAAAGATGCCATTAAATATTGAAGACAACAGCTATCAGGGG
The DNA here is from genome assembly GCA_013401255.1 of Urocolius indicus. Taxonomy (NCBI): domain Eukaryota; kingdom Metazoa; phylum Chordata; class Aves; order Coliiformes; family Coliidae; genus Urocolius; species Urocolius indicus. The sequence goes on along the minus strand of WBNH01002709.1, from coordinate 3,818 downwards.
CTTTACAGGGTCCAGGTTTTGTAGTTGCATCAAACTGGTCTGTTTGGAAGAGCTGGGCCAATGTGGGCATCCTGACTCAGCACAGATGGGGCACAGAGGGATGGCATCCTGCATCCAGATGAACTTCTGCAGGGATTCATCTCTCTCCAGAGAGAGGGAGGCTCAGGTTTGCAAGTCTGCAAATTCTTCCCAAATCCCTGCTTGGAGGTGTTTTGAAAGAACTCTTTCCTCTGCCAAGCATTAGATTGATGCCTGCAAAGGCAACGGTCCGTTGTGTGCCCATCGCTGCTGCCACCACCGCTGCTGTATTTTTCTTTGCAATTAGAAAAGCCATCAATCATTTTCACAAATGTGCCCCTCATAATTGCCTTCACACACTCCCTGGTTGGCAGGTTCTTGTCAAGCCCTGGGGAAAAAGAGCATCTGACAGGTATCCCAGAGCTGGGCAGAGACTCTCCACACACACAGATTCCCTGTGGGATTTAATGACCACATGGGTTTGTGTTTCTGGCTTCTTTTTTTTTACGGTAAAGAAAATGGGGTTTTATTTTCCTGTTGCAATGAGGGAGATTTTCCTTTAGATGTAGGAAAAAGGGTGAGGCAGGATGCCAGGAAGCAGGACTGTGAAATCCTCACAGCTGGCACCAAGAAAGAGATTGAGGATACAGATTGTTAACATTTTTTCTCTAAGTTTAGAGGGAATTGGGCAGTTCCCTGGTGCCCAGTGGACTGCACACACTGGAAGAGACAATAAGACAGATTTTTGATACAAAGCTCTTCAGACAGAGCTATTAATGCAGCAAAATGGATGCATTAAATGCTGTTCTTACCTGCAGTTGTTCGCATTTCATAGCAAGAGTGAAGCCTTGGTCATAAAAATGGCTGCTGCCATTACAATGTTAATTATATCAGCTTGAAAAGTGGGTGTTAATTTGATTTAAAATGGAGTGTGATATGTCTGAGAGTAGTTCTCCTGTACAGGTTGGGGAATGAACTGTTAGAGAGCAATGTAGAGGAAAGGGACCTGGGGGTGCTGGTGACAGCAGGATGAGCATGAGCCAGCAACGTGCCCTTTTGGCCAAGAAGGCCAATGGCATCCTGGGGTGGATTAGAAGGGCTGTGGGCGGTAGATGCAGAGAGGTTCTGCTCCTCCTCTACTCTGCCCTTGTGAGACAAATTCTGGAACATTGTATCCAGTTCTAGGCCCCTCAATTCCAGAAGACAGGGAGCTGCTGGAGAGAGTTCAGTGCAGGGCCACAGAGATNGAGTTCCTGTGTGCCCTGCTCTAGGTGCTGCTGCTCTGGCAGGGGGATTGCACTGGATGAGCTTTCCAGGTCCTTTGCAACCTTTGAGATTCTGTGATTGTCAGCATAGCTGCAACTTTCTTTATGACTTGAGATGTCTCATTGAGTTTCCTTCTTTATTTGGAAAAGGAACGTGAACACTCACTAACCAGTGACGTATCAACCCAGTGTTCAGGCTTAGCTTTGTGGTTCAGTTGACAGCTCTGTGGGTATCATCTGAGAGGCAGGTTGAACATACAGAGAAGAAACAAACTGTACACGCACTGGATTTTGTCTTTTCCCTTCATCCAAAGGCATCTGCATTGTATGTGGGCAGCCATGAGTTTGGTCACCGCCTCCCAGGGATAAAAAAACAAGAACTAGATCTCTTTTTCTTTTTGATGTCAAGGTTTGATGAAGGTATTTCACTTTTCTCTGTGTGAATGTCAGGATCTAGGTCTGTCCAGCTTGGATGATGTTGTGTGTTCTTGGCATTGTAAAGCTCTCTGTCCCCTGGTCAGCAAATGCAATGATTCCGTTCCAGTATTTCTGCTGGAGGAACATGAGATTGTAAGGAGAGAGAAGCACATAATATGCAGTATCACTTACTGATGGGGAACTGAGCTCTGACTGAAGGATGCTCTAAAAATAAAGTGGGAAATGGAAGAAGAAGAGAGATTATAGTTACTTTTGGAACAGAAACGAGGAGATGGGGGAAGCAGATGGTTGACTTGCTGCTCTCCGTGGTGGATTGTTCCAGCTGATTCAGGGAGGGGGACTTGCACGTATTGCCAAGGAAAAAAATCACTCTGGATGTTCATGAAGACAAGAATAGTAAAGGATTAAAGTTTTTCCTAGACTGTGGCACCAGGATGATGACCTCTTCACATCCAGGACAGTGAAGCAGCGATGAGAAGGGGCTCTGAATGCTCCATGTAGTAAAATACGTATGGTTGAGGGAAATCTTGATGTAAACAGGTTGTTTTGCAGACCTACTAGTTAGCAGGGCTGTACAACAGAGGCACATTTTCTATTTTAGCAAGGAACAGCCTTGCAGAAAGACAGTGTGGTGGTATGACTGCTGTTTTTCCAGTGAGCAGTCCTTCTCTCACTGATTTATGGCTCGCTTAGACAAGAAATTCCTGCGTGCCTAGTAAAATGGGTTCATTTTTAACTGCGAGGGACCATTTTCTTTTTATGCAGTAGTTTCTTTTCTGTGCTTTTGTGAAATAGACTTTAATATAGAAATAAATCATCAGGGCATTACTAAATTAAAAATAAGGATAAAACCCAGGCAGTGCTGGCAAGCCAAGGTTAAACTTGGATCAGGAGATCAGATTATAGTTTCATCAGTCTTTCCTCCCACTCTTTGCTTAATTTGGTACTTAAATGAACTTAATAACCATTTCAAAGACATGTACACCCAGCTGCTTTGAAGAGCAGTCTCCTGGCCCTCGTGTTCTTATTTTGGGTCACATGCATCATTGCACTAATGTGCTATAACTGTACTTCTAGATGCCACGATTTATTTGGATGCAATTAAGCTTGCTTGGAGCAGAGATTAACATCAAGTTTACTTATCCTCACTGTAAAGCAAAAGAAGAAAAGGAAGCATTTTCAGTCTATTGGCAGGTTTTTGGCTCATTTTTGTTTATTCCTCAATCTGTCCCCTGTCTCACTTTTTTTAAAGAGCCTTCAATTGACAACATCATTAAGAGGGAAATTTGCCACCTCCAACAGGCAACTTGGCACCTAACAGCCTTAAGGGACAAACTGGCAAAGGAATGTAGGTGCCTGGTGATTTACTGGTGCTGGGATGGGGGGTGATTTATAAAAATCTGCCCAGTGTATGTTTTGTTCCTTACAGTCTAAACCAAGAGACTTGAGCTGGTGTTTCTAACAGCTTCACATTTCGTCCCTTTCAGAGGCTCACCTTTAATTACTCTGCCCCTCCATTCCCATCAGTTCAATGAACATGATGATATTTTCTTCCTGCTTTTCCTTTTTCTTTTACTTTTTTTACATGGCAAAGTGCTGAATCCTGGGCACTGTTTGTAACTGCTTCTGCACAGGTCTTTTTGCTGTTTGTTTGCTCTAATCTTTATCAATTGTCTAGATGCCATTGCTAAACAAATGAGATGATAATTAGCATAGCCACATCAGAGCAAGTTGATTTTCCATCTGTAATAAGGCTGATGATAATTAAACATGTATGACCTCATTGGATTGAATATGAATTGATCAAAATTAAAGCTTGTTGGGAATTCTTTTTCTCGAGTGAAATTTCTCAGAAGAGAGCAAGAGCAACATCACCAGTGCTAACGAGAAGAAACTGGGCTGATTTGCACCCTCAGTGTCAAGAAATGAAATGAATGCGAGACTCTCCAGGGATGCAGTATTTAATGGTACCTCCCCTGCCTGCCCCAGCCGTGTGTAAATGTCTGTGTTGGTGAAGTTTTTCGTTTGGGGGATCTCATTAATAGTTACAGATATCTCACTGGTGGGTGTCGACAGGTTGAGGCAGCACTTTTTTTC
>WBNH01002708.1:0-34196 GCA_013401255.1 Urocolius indicus | reverse complement strand
CTGATCAAGTGGCCTGTAATAGATATCCATAGCAGTCACACATACTAGCCTGCCCCTTAATTCTAACCCACAAACTCTCAACTTGCCCCTCATCCTCACCTGGACAGAATTCAGTACATTCTAGTTGCTCTCTCACATAAAGAGTCACTCCACTACCTTGCCTTGCTGGCCTATATTTCCTACAAAGAGCATAGCCATCAATGACCACATTCCAGTCATGTAAGTTGTCCCACCATGTCTCTACAATTGTCACCAGATCATAGCCCATACACAGACTTCCAGCTACTCCTATGTATTCCCCATGCTGCATACATTGGTGAATGGGCATTTCAAAAAGGAAGCTGATTGGGTGGACTTACCCCCGGCACTGGCTTGCCACCCTTAGGCTCAACTCTAGCAGGCCTGGTTTAATCCTCTTCCCCCTTCAAAACAAATTTAAAGCCCTTTCTATGAGCCTCACTAACTCAATTGCAAGGATCCTTCTCTCCCTTCTCACCATGATCAAAAAACCCAAAGTTGTGTTGGTGACACCAGACATGCCTTATCCACATGTCTTTGCTATGACTACAGTCAGAGCATACATCAATACAATTAAAAAGTGATCTGGCTAACCACAAAGAGTCTACTTAACTCACTAGGCGCTGCTGTAGAGGCCGTAACAGAAGCCAGAGATCTAGCACACATGTGGCTACCTAAGCAAAGGTGTTTTTCTCTGGAGCTGAGCTGTCCCTGTCTGTCAGGCACTGAAGAAACACAAGGGTCATCATCTTTTCCCAAAACAAATCTTCTGAATTTGCATTTCTTAGAAGAAATTTCAATGTCATTAATAAAATGTATCTGTATTTCCTTAAACCGAGTCTGCATGTATCCCCTGAGGTCCATCTGAGCATAGACAGCCTAAGACAGAACATAAGCATCAAAATGTATTAATAGCTGAACAGCTAGACAAATAGTAGAGCAATCAAAAGAGCACTTGTAGTACAGGCTTCAGAAAAGAAACCATTTGGCACTGCCTAGTGAATGGCATCAGCTAGATAAACCAAATGCTTTGACAAGTATTTTCATATCAGAGCAAAGGTTTCTTTGTGGTTACTTCTGAATGACACTATGTGTTAAGAGAAACCAAGTACGTTTTGGTTAGGGGTGTATACAATGTACAAGCAGGTAAAAGATTTTTTTAAATTAATAAATGTCGTGGATTGTTGTGTTATTAAGAGTGCTGTATCTGTCATCAGGGTGAAATGTTGCATTTACATTTGAAAATTGTAAATACAAATTACANAATGAGTGTCGTGGATTGTTGTGTTATTAAGAGTGCTGTATCTGTCATCAGGGTGAAATGTTGCATTTACATTTGAAAATTGTAAATACAAATTACATTTGTACATTTGAAAAAGCTACAAAAAATATTATGCCAGTTCTTGGCAATGTGTCTTTTGAAATAAGGTGGAAGTTCCCTTTAATTTGACATGGTTAACATAATGTTTTATGTCATTAGGTATCAAATATCTTTTTGTAATTACATAGGAAATCACAGCAAACAAATAAAGAAAGTGTGTTTAGGTGCTCAGGAAAAACAAATTAATTTAATCTACAGTCCTTAGAATTCTTAGAGTCATATATTATTGTTGCTGGTGTTGTTTTTGAAAGCTGCTATGATTTATTGCTCTAAATATATAGCCACAAATTGAAAACATGGATTAAAATGTCTCCTACTTGACCTTTTCACAGATATCCCATGAATTTAAATATTAATTTTATGCATTCCACAGTTGCTGATCGAGTTATATATTATGAAAAGTGTTGTTTGAAATATTATTCCACCATACAAACCACATACATAATTCTGTGGCGAATTTTATGGGGCTTTTATGCTAATAGGCACTTCACAAACCATTGCATAACCCCCACAAATTTACACTACAGGAATGCGTGTAGAGGCATATGATGACTTCTGGTCTATGACTGGATGATCTTTTGACTTTAGCAATACAAAAAATCTCCTTTGATATCAAATCTTCACTGAAAACAAATCTTGACTTTTATTTATTCATTCAGATACAAGAAATCAGTCAGTTAGTCATGCATAAAACTTCAAAAATGAATGCACAACAGCAAAACCAAAACAAGTACTTTCCACTTTCTCTTGGAATTTTATTCCTATTCACATTTACAGCACTTTTACTCTAGCCTTTTCCTTATCTCTCTCAGGCACTGCAATCTCAGTGAAGACTAAGTTGTCTCTTGGCACAAAACTAAGTAAAAGATCGTGCTGAGGTGAAATGATTGAAGACAAAGAGTAGAAGAAGGCATATTGTCTCAGTACAGCTTCTAAATTCTAGTATAGGTTGAGCCTATTCTCCCTTCTGTGCCTCATCTGGTTGAGCTACTGAGTGAGAAAAGATTGCTTATTCTGTTCTTCCCAGTGTGTATATCTGCCACAGGATCAAGCACAAAAAACAGTAAACTCTTACAGTGGTGTAAACAATTCAATGAAATTAAACTTACACAAGCTATACAACATACAGTTCACATGTACCCTGAAAAACAGGTATCTCATCCATCACTGTATAGGAAGCTCCAAGAATGGCATATTAATTCATCAAATATTAGACATTCATAAATTTTGACTAAGTTTTGGGTGAAAACTGACATCTAAATAATTAAATTAATTTCAGTTGTTTGGTTTTTTTTTCCCAGACAAAGCCTACTAGATGTTAACAGCATTGTTGATGAATGTTTAGTTTAACACAAAATCACTCTAATTCTCTGTCAGAATACAACTACTTCTTATCATTTGATTTCTTAGGAATACATTTCTCAATAAGTATATTGAGAAAGACTGACTTTGTTGCAGTTAGGACTATTTACCTTCTAGCTCCACTACACTTGTAGGTCATGTCGTGAATACAAAGCTCTTGAGACATAATAAGAAAGCGTTCACTGTCATTATCACAAATATTCAAATGGATCTGATATCCCACCATGCTGGTGTCCTCAAGTTGTGTATTTTGAAGAAGACTCTTGAAGCTAGCATAAATTTGCTTGACCATAAATTAATCAATAAGGCACATACATGCCGAAACTGAGAGCTGCAAAAGGACTTGCCATACTTTTTTCAACATCTGCAGCAGCTTCGCATCAGCTGCTTTGCCTCTCTTTATTTTCTGACAAAGCAAATTGCTGATTTTTTCCAACTTCTGCTTTCCTCAAAACAACCTCTTCAGGTTCCCCTCTAATTTCTTGTAGGAAATGCTTCCTATTCATACTTACAAGCAACAGTTTCCTTTCCTAGTTCATAACCATTTTCTGATCTGTACGTAGGCCTGCCATTATCAGATTATTTGCTACTTGTCCTACAAGGCAGTGAAAACAATTTGGTGTTTCTATGTTTGCTAGCATTATGTTACTCATTAGAAAACTACTTTCACTTCCCATTTATTTTAACTACATTGGTATAGCAGTGAACAAAACAACTTTATGGGAATTATCGTTTCAGCTGCTTCATACAAGTGCTCTCTGCAAAATCTTTCTTTTTTGAGTCTGAGTTATACTTATCCTGTGGCTTCTGTGTCCTTAACAAACTGTGGCCTGCGTAGAAATGTACCACCTCCTTCTGTTAAACTCATGGATGCACTCGTGTTACACTGAGGGTGTCGTATATGCAATTAATACATTTTGCCCACAAAGTCTCTTCTAAATGATATTTATTTGAGTTGCTTTCCCAAGTGCTTTCAGTCTCAGTCTGAATATTCTTCTGCCTTAATAACCTTTGCAGCTGTTTGTCCTGTCCCTGGCCTTGTTTATAGTGTGCAATAAATTAGGGTATGAATTTATGGTTCCTTGCCACTAACCGTCTTTGGAAATACTACTACAGCATACTAAATTGCCTTAGTTGGAAGTAACTTAATCCTCTCTCAATACCATGTGAAACATCTAATGTTTTCTGCATACTGAATGACCACAAAAGAGGCCATGCAGAAAAAAAAATTAACTGCAAATTCACACTTTTTTACATAGATAAGCCCTCTATTTCAGGTAATTCTTTGCAACTAGGTCATATTGAGGATATACCAGCATCCATGAGAAGAAGTTTCATTTACTCTTCCTGCTTTCACTTTCATTGTCATGGCTCTAGAGCTTGTGTCTAGTCAGTGAGAGAATCTTATTATAGCCATGTCCAAAAGTGACACACAGCAAGGATTAAAGTGTTATCCAACTTGTACATGCATAAGTAGGCTCCTTGGAAACAGAATTCAGGCTGATATTATCATTTTCAAACCTGTACTTTCCTGCATCTGAGCAGTCAATGAAGCATCTTCCTTTCTAAGTAAGATCCAATTATAATGAGAACTTGGATTGACAGGAAACATTATTATAACTGAATGAGCTGTCAAATCCATGATTAATAAGGTTTTTCACTTAGGTTCAACAATAGCAACATCAGACCACTAGCATATTATTATTTAATAACTCAAAAACATTCATAAGGTTTACTTTCTGTTTTGGAGGGTAGAGGGAGATCTCTCACATTCAGCTATTTGTATGGAGCAGAAGTGGTTTCATTATTTCATGAGAAAGTTTTATCTGCTTTCTGAAGATGCAAACTAAGGATAAGCCTTATGTAAAATCTAAGCATGTTGTTTAAGGATTGAGTTTGTGTTTTCCTCCTAGCTTCCATGTTGTTGCCTGAACTATGAGAACAGAGAGGGAATATCAATAGTGTAGGAGACTAGTAGCCTGAGTGTCCACATCATAAGGTTTTGACTGTGTGGAGGATAAGTAGGAGACAAACTAAGACCTAGTCCACCTCTGTTCAGCAAAGCGCAATGCAGCAGATGAGCAGCAGGTATCTCCTGTTAACCACCATGTGTGTATGCATTTTAAAATCATTTTGTGTAGTTCAAGCAGAGCAGATTTTTTTGTTTTTACAGGATACTACTTTTCATTTTTATGTGAGAGACAACAAGGGCAGGATATTATGATGTGAATTAGGATATTCAAAAGGGGAAAGATCATACTTAGAAAAATCAAAATATTTTCATAACAAAAATGCAATTCCTTGCATCCTACATAAATTCTGCTTTCCTATTCCATTTCATAGTTGATAGAAGATAACTGGAAATTCCATTTTTCTATTTCACTAGTTCTCAATTTTACTTTCTTGCCTACCTCTTTAATCTGCTCCTCCATCCAAAGGATGGTGCTGCTCCATCACTGCAAGCAGTATAAATGATTTGGCTGTAAAAGCTGTGTGCTAGAATTGACTTAAAAAAATTGCCTTTTAGACCAGCATCATCAGTTACATCCCACCACTTTTTATCCAAATATGATCTATCAATATAAAAATATATGTAACTCATACTATAACAGCCTCTTTCCTCATTTTCTTCCCTTGCTGATGCCTTGCTTGCTTACACAAGCTAACCTTTAACATGCACCTTTTAGTTTAATGTTGTCATCTGTCAAAGTACCACAGACTGGTGAATTTATGGAGCTATTCTGAGAAGCATCTGAGTTTTCATCCATAACTCTTAATGTCTTGAAACAAACTGATACTTTCTGTAAGCCAATAGGTGCAGACAAGGCTTAGGAGACTGGATATACCACAGCAGATGCAGAAGGCATACATAAAGGACAATGTCTGCTCTAAGAATAAACTATGGAGAACAAAAGACCAAACTTATAAAGATGTTAGAGATCCTCAGGGTTAACACCTTGAAATATCAAATGAGACAAGTTTTTCCTTTCTTGTTTCTTCCTCTTTCAAATAGCCACATGTCAAAACTCAGCTCTCCTAGACAATAGTAACTTGTTTTTTGCACCTCTTCTGTATGTTAATATTCAGTTGAAAACTTTTAAGCAATGTTAAAATATACTAGTGTACAGGAATTTCACTGTTGATATTATTTTTATGCTGTTACTGTTGTTCCTATTGTGGTAGCCAATGCACAAAATCCTGCATGCATGCATGCAAAAATGATGTTTGTCTCTATAAATATCCAAGATGGGAAAAGTGAAACACCGTGTCCCATTCCACAGACAGGAGACAGCTAGAGGAATAAGTTGCCACCAAGTAAATGAGCATGGATTTACAGTTCATTAACTACTCCATGGCAACTGTCTGCATGGTTATTGCTCCAGAGTAAATGTGAGGTAGCTCTGACCCTTGCTAAAAGTGAGGCAATGTATCTTGCATTTACCTGAGATTTAAGCATCCATATAAAGTAACTAATGAGCTGTAAATCCACACTCTCTCTTCACACACGGCAATTTCTTCATGTATCTGGAGGTAGATATTGATGTGATTTGTCTGGTGTCACTGAAGCGGTATGTGACAGAAGTGGGAGTGTAAACCAGACCTACCGATCTCTGGTAAACCCTACTCCTTGCATGGACAGAATTTTCTTGTAGAGCTGCTGTTCAGTTCCTTGGCACATCTCCCTTCAAATGAGAGAAATTCACAAGCAAACTCAGCCACTCTTTTCCTCATTAATACTGCAGAACATGGGTATACCATTTATGAAAACAGATGGATCAGTTAAAGTATCTTCCAGATACAGTGTCTTCATTTCACACATAAAATATTGTTTATTTTTTAAAAGACTCTTAAAGTTTAAAAGAAAGTGATGCTTTGGGAATAGCTTTATACTGTTTTATTCATCAGATTGCAGCTCTAGCTAATCTAGAGTCCAAACCAGTGCAGAGTCTAAGAGATTCATAGGGAGTGTTGTACATCAGAGTGGTGCATGATATGCCACAAACTAGCAGTGATTCCTATCAAGCGATACTTTACTAAGACTCCATCATATTAGTTCAGATGGACCATTGATACCATCCACTGACTACAGTCACTGTAAGCCTGAGATCATTGCTGTGATTTTTCAGTAGCATCACAGAAATCACACAGAATTGAATCCCTGCATCTCCTCAAACCCCTTGTTGCTATCTACTAAAAAAAAAAATAAAAAGAAATCCATGGAATGCAAACCTGAACCACAGCATCACAACATATTGCCATGTAAAGTATTTACCAGTTAAATTATTTCATGTCCTGTGGTGAAGCAAGAACATAATGCTGTTAAACATCTTGACTAAGTTCAGTTTAAATTATACACCTCTATTCACAAAGAAAGGAAATTAATATTCTCAGTAAAGACATCAAATACATTATTTTTTCAGCCTTTAAAAGCTCCCTAGTGTAATAAGTGATAAACCTCACTATGCATTTTATTATCACCATGCTTTTTTCTGTCATGCCTATGGACTAACACATTCCAAAAGCAGAGAAGTGAAATCCCAGGACTTAGATTGTCTTTATGAATTTTAATGGATTTGATGAGTCTCTCCACAGCACTCTGTTTCTTGATAATCACTCAATTCCTTACTGCAAGGACTCTCTGGAAAAAGCAAGTCATGTCTACAGATCCTTTGGGATTTGAGCCTGCTGTCACACTGACTGTAACTTTCTCATTTCATGGGGCAATATCTTTCAAGGCATAATCCTTGCCTTATGAGATGTTTTCACTTCCAGTTCTGACAGTACTGCAGAAGTTTAAATTTCATGAAAGAAGGCGTAATGTAAATGGGCAATGTCAGTGCTTTCTTCTACATTGACCCCATGCACGACTTTATTGACTCTGATGAGCATATTTCTTTTCAACACAAGTTGATTAAACAGTGCCTGTAAACATCCCTGGGCTCAATTTCAACTCATGCCAACTAGTGTTTTCCCAAACAGTCCCTGGGCATGATCTGAGGGTTAAAAACACCCCATGGCCCACTGCCAGTACACAGTTTGGAAGCAGTCCCACAAATAAGAAGATTAAAAAGGTTGCTAGCAGAGACATCAGCCACCTCATGCCAGATGGCCTTCAGAACCCAGAACAATCCCTGAAGGTGTTTAAGCAGAGATGGAATCAGAGACCCTGTGGGAGCTGCCCAGCAAGTCTCTGTCAGGCTGCAGGTGGGCATCACAGGACTACCGAGACTGTTTCCTACAGAAAAGTCATTTTGTGGATTATTTCTGGCAACTTTGAGATGGGAAACTCTTTGGTGACTTCCAAACAGGTCAAAAATACAGGCCATAACAGCACTTCAATAACCAGATATCTATGAACTTTTCCAGCCTTCTTGCTGTGAGGAGAAGAGCCAATGACAGAATGCAGCCTGGACAATAGCCTCATGGGAAGTCAGGCTGCTTGAGACCCCATCTGAAAAAAAACCCATTTCAGACTCTCTGCTCCCAGTTATATTTTCAGAGAGTTATTCTGCTGCATTGCTTCCTATAATTTTGGATTTTTACTTTTTTTGATCTTTCTTCATATTTATACATAATTCTGTGATTTTGTTATATTATTTAGCTTATACAAGAGAGAAAAAAATGTGCTAGCCAGTTCTCCCATTACTGACATCAATGCTTTTTGGCTCCTGTCTTGTGCAGAATTTTCCTCCTTCTTATAAAGGGTTCCATATTTTCATGTGGCCATTTTTTTTAATTTCTTCTGGGCATCCTTTACATTTTGATATTTCTTTCCTCTTTGTTCTCAAAGTAATTCATTTTTTTGCTCTAAATTAAGCAATTTGCTTTTAACCAGCTGGCAATTTCATCAGTCAGCATATCCAAATGTTCATCTGTACCTTTCTTAATTTTTTTGTACTGTATTAACATTTCCTATAGCAGTAATGACCTTCTTCTTATGCCTGAGATTATTCTGCTAGTTTTTCAGGCAATTGTCTGCTGCCTGTCCTTCTGGCTTGCACATTGCTGTCTTCCTCGCTGTATTTTGGTTTTGAGAGTAACATCAAGTAAGTGCCTACTACAAACTTGATGCTTCTCAGTGGAAATTTTAACCTTTTAGAAGTTTTTCAAAGAGAAAGAGATCTTAATGCCAGATTTCCATAATGAGAATATCAGAAAAACTTCAGTCATTTATTATCTGGGGCTTTAGGGTTTCTTGCTATCCTATCTCCTTCCTTTGGTGCATAGACAGTCCATAGGGTACCCAGCAATCTAGTACCCCAACACCCAGGTGAGAGTGTTTCAGCATTTCAGCCAGCATTGCTTGGCATCTTTCACAGAAAAAAAAAAAACAAAAAAAAAAAACCCAAACAACAGAGCATGATGTGGGATGGCACACATGCAGACTTCAGCCCAGCATGGTATCAGAATGCATACAAGGTTCCCAGAAAATGGACATGGGCCCCCATTTATGGACATAGCTATAAGAGTCTCTGCAACAGTGCACCAATACAAAATCCTTCAGCTAGGACTGTCCAGCCTGCAAGACAATTGTCAGCAGACATAGCCTGCTCCAGTTTTCCTCCTAAAAACCTACCTGAAGATGGATCTTTTCCTGAGGTTTGGAGCAGGCACTGCTGGTGAAGGAGACAAAAATCCAACTGTAACTTGAAATGTCTCTACAGCTCCAATCCAATAATGCCTGATGTCTTGGCTTCAGTTTGCTGCATGAGAAGAGCAAGAGAGGGAGATGTGTTGGGAAGAGACAAGGAAGAGGAAAAGAGAAGCCTGTCTGAAAGTAGTAGAGAGGATTGGAGATTCAAGGTCATGTAAGTTGCGGAGGGCAGAAGGGCACATGACAAGTATAGTGCTGGGAGATATGAGGCATGTCAGCCTGGTGGAAATCAGAGATGTGTAGTGCAGGATGGGTGTTGGGAGGAAAAGGAACCTGTGACACTGCTTGGAGTAGCTAGAATTTGCAGCACAAGGAGTTGGAGCAATATGGGGCCTGAGTCACAGGGCAAGGGGATAGAATCTTCAGAGACTTAGGAATTTGGGCACAATGATAACATGGAGTGGTGATTAATCTGTAGGGGCTGTACTTCCAGCTTTTCCAAACTATTCATTAGAGACTTATAAAGCTATTGGAATGTGTCAGGAAGCCACAGTACATGGTATATCAGAACAGAGGGGAAGAGAGAGAGTGGAAGCTGAGTCTCCCGGGAGAGGGAAATCTTCAGTAGAGGACAGAGAAAAAGAAAGGACAAGGAAGCAAAAATGTACCCTCAGCAGCCACACTGCCAGACAGAAAGCCTCTTTCTTATGTTTGCATATTCTCATTTTCACATCTGCTAATGAGTCACACTTTCCTCCCTCGTTTCCAGTGCCAGTAGATTGTTAATTGTCTGTTCTTACCTTTTCCTTCCTGGCTGGCCTGAATGCTATTCCTAATACATAGTTTCCTAATACATATTTACAAAGGTTAGGTTTGTGCTATGTAGCAGAAATATTTGTGTTAAATCTGCTCTAAAAAGGCCCTAGAAACATGAAAAATGGTCTGGAAGCAGAAAAGAAATAGAAGGAAGGAGATCAGGTGTTGCAAGAAAACTCATTTGCTTAAAAATGCAGCTTATGTCTTAGGAATTTAATTCCAGATAAGTCTTCATTTTGCTGTGAAGATAGATGCCATAAATATGTTAATGGCAGATTTTGATAGTTCAGTTTGTAGAACTGCAAAGCCAGATGGAAGTGATAATTCTTCTTTCATTTTAATTTTGAAATAAAAAGCAAGAAAGCAAGAAAGTTCCTGATATCGTAGCACGGTAATGACTTTTTGAAGGATAATGGACCTTAGCACAGAATGACGATTAACTGTCATGCCCTAATACTTACTATTTTATTAAACATTCAGTTTCCTCAGCTGAAACTCTCTCAGCTTTCTTGCCAGACTTGAGCAGATTACTGCTTGTGACTGACTTTACCAGTTGCACATTTGTAAAGTTATTTATTAGCAATCCTGACTTAGCTTTTGATTTTACTGATGCTACTACTCCTCAGGCTAGATAAATGCCTAAGTGGACCACTAAAAATAGCCTGGGATAGATCTAACCTCTGCTACTGTTTATCAAGAGACAAATATTGCCTTTTTTCATTTTTTAAGAAGTGCACTTAGTGCCCTCAGAATATTAGGAGTTGGTTCCACCTATATTAATATGAACTTAGCAATATTTGGTATGGACTCTTCTTTGATTTTTTCCATTTAAAATAAAATCTTCAGATCTTTCTTAGATCTGCTTGAAGATAGAAAACCTTTGCTGCTCTAATCCCCTTAAAGGGGAGGAAACAGCAAGTGGCAGGTAAAATACCCTAAGGATATTTTAGGACATGGTTTTTGAGACACTTTTGTTCAGGATCCCACCTGAAACCTTACTCTGGAGTTATTAAGTGAAAATTTGGTTTACTATATTTACCATGATGGTTCTAACTGTGGAAAGAACAAGTCACGCAGAAACACCTCCAGGCAGGTTTTAAAAACCTCCAGAGACGGAGATTCCACAACCTCCTTGGGCAGCCTGTGCCAGAGCTCCTTACCTTTACAGTAAATTTTCCTTTATGTTTAAATGGAACTTTGTGTGTTCCAGTTTGAGCCCATTACCATTTGTCCTATCACTAGAGACAACAGAAAAAAGTGCTACCCCATCTTCTTCTCATACCCTTTTAAATACTTGTATCTCTCCTTAGTCTTCTCTTCCCTAAGCTAAACAGCTCCAGATCCCTCAGCCTTTTTTCATAGGAGAGATGTTCCTGTTCCCTTTTGTTTCATTTGTTTAGTTTGCATGTATTTTGCTGGGATTTCTGTGTTTATTTCAATTAGCAAATAATGCAAAATTACAAACATATGTGATCTGGATGTTTCTTACCCAGAAAAACAAAATTATCAGACCAGAGGAAAAAAAAATAAAAAATAATAATAAAAAAAAAATCTACACTGCATTTTAGAAGGGAGAGGAGAGATCCCCAGTCTCTGGAAGTGAAAGCTGTACCAGAAGGATCCAAGCGAATTTAATTAGCCCTGCAAAGAAAGTCAGCAGAGTGCTTGGTTGCTGCAGCTATATTATGTTTGAGAATTCATCTGCTGTCTCTGGACTTTGATGAACTGTGCTAAAATCCATGTTTCTGCAGCATGGCGCCTTGCACGCAAACGGAGACAGTACTTGTGCTCATCTGAAGATCCAGACCATGCTGGCTGCTAATCTCATACAATTCAGTGACTAATGTGACCAAAATACAGAGGGAAACTTTGTCATGGTTCAGGCCTAGCCAGCAACAAAGCACCATGTAGTCTCTTGTTTACTGCCCCCCATCTACCCCAACCCTCGTTAGGATGGTAGAGGTCTCAGTGAGATGGGAGGAAAAAAGATAACCAAGGACGTTGTGGACTGAGATAAGGGCAGGGAAGGCTGGCTGCCATTTCTGGCTCTGGGCAAAACAGGCTTGACTACCTGGCTTAGAGAGGAAAGTAAGAATAGTTTATTCTACTACTTAGTAGAAATGGAACAGGTAGAAAGTAAAAACAGAGCAGGGTGATGAGAAAACTACAACCAGCACTTTAAGATCTTCCTCCCTCATCCCTCCTTTCTTCCCAGGCTCAGCTTGCTGCTCCCAATATCTCTACCTCCTCCCCCCTTAACAGCTCAGAAGGGGTAGGGAATGGTGGATGTGGTCAGCCCCTAAAATGTGAGACTCCTCTGTGGCCAACAGAATTCCAGGCACCTTCTGCTGCAGCACTACCCTCACACAAATTTACAGCCTCCTCTGGACATATCCACTACCCCTGGCACAGGGTCCTCTACAAACTGCCAACAAATCTCTGCTTCACCACTCCTCTCCACAGGTGGTAGGGGAATCTCCCTCTCTCGCTCTTCTCATATAGCAAGCTGAAGCCAAAGCACAGGCACTATTGGATTGGAGCTGTAGGGACATTCCAAGTTACACTTGGATTTTAATCTCCTTCCTCAGCAGTATATGTTCCAAATCTCAGCACAGGATCCACCTTCAGGTAGGTTTTTTAGGAGGATTTTGCAGTGGGATTTTGCTCCAGCACACCTGGTCCTTGCTGACCTTGGGGCTCACATGCTTACTTCTCTCTCCTCCAATTCCTTCCTACCACCAGCAGCCAGAAAAGAAGGAAGAACACAAAAAGTTCCATTTAAATATAAGAAAAAACAATTTTACTGTGAGGATGAGGGAGCCCTGGCACAGGCTGTCCAGGGAAGGTGTGGAGTCTCCTTCCTTGGAGGTCCTCAAGACCCACCTGGACATGTTCCTATACGACCTGATCTAGGTTGACCTGCTTCTGTGAGGGGTTGGACTAGATGATCACTAAAGGTCCCTTCCAACCCTACCATTCTATGATTCTATGATAAGAATAGAACAAACCCTCCCTGCTTCTTAAAAAGTGATTGTGCAGGTGCTCAAATGGCTCAGCCTCAGAAGTGGGTCTGACTCAGAGCTGGGGACAGCTTTGAGCAGCTTCTTACAGAAGCCATCTTTACAGCCTCTTCCCCATTACCAGAAATGGCTCCACACAAACCCGTGGCAAACACACAGTCCTGCTCCTGGCCCTAGTCTTCCCTCACGAAGGTCAGAGAACAGCAGGCAGAGACAGCTGGAGCCTCTCTGCTCTCACAGCCTTGCTGCGAGCTAAGAGGCAATGAAAGCACAAGCCATAGCTAGAGGTGACTCCTGCTTGCAGAGCATCCTCAGGTATTGGAATTAAACAGATGGATCTTAGTCCTCGGTGGACTCATACAGCAGCAGTATTTAACCCTGGAGCATCAACCAAGCAGGGCTTCCCAACTGGTGGGCAAGGAAGCCATTCACCACCCTCCAGCAAGCAGCCAGAGCTCCCAAAGCACCAGGCGGGGAGTTGCCTGCAGGACGAGCATGGCAATTCATGCAGCACTAAAGCTTATTCCAGGCTGCCACCTTGTCAGGCTTAAGTTCTGCTCATTAGGATGTTCGTCTGTTATTTATGCAAATAAGTCTATGCATAGTCCCAGAATATACAAAGAGGGCCATTTATCAGGTTGGCACAATCTCCAACTTTCTGAACCCTTAGACAACCCTAATACATGTGGAAAAAAATGCTGTGTCCTCTATGGCTGTTGCTGGCAGAGGATGAAGTAGACCCTGTGCACAACCATCTACGTCCTCCCAGAGCACTGGCGGTGCTTGGGATAGAAGAGATAGATAATGCATTCTATGTGATTTTAAACCTATTGTTTTACAGGTCAGGATGTTTAATCTTATGAATAAGATATCTCTACTTGTTTCAGCTTTCCAAGGACAGAGATTTACAAATCTGCATGACCCTAAGCATTCTGACTGCAGTTTATTCTTTATTTATAACAATCATGTGACCAAAAAAAATGTCCTCTGGAACAGTGTGCTTAAAAACGTTTATCTGGGACTGCTGCAGTCTAAGGCTGCTCTCATGAATGTGCAAAGGGACTTGTACTCATCTCTCTCCTGAGCTTATTGCTCTCTCCTCACTCCAGGAAAATATTATCTTCTGCATAAGTCTAGTCTAGGGTCAGCAGCTACCTGTTGCTCTCCACACACAGCCTTCAGTAATTGTAGGAGTTCTGAGTCCTCCTGACAAGGATATGGGTCTACCAGGAACCCAACATTAAGGAATTCTTCCTCAGTTCTGTACCCTAGGCTAGTACCAGGCTGGTGGCTTACCTGTTAGCTCCAGGCACATTTCTTGTCCATCCTTTGTCTAACAGAGTGGGTTATTTAAGCTGCTACAGGGTTCACTGTACAAACTAGCAGAAAAAACGCCTCCATAGTACAAGTACAGATAGAAGAAAACGACACAGCTTTTTGCTGTATTACATTTATGTGAGGGACCTGCCTTACCCATTCACTTCTCCTATGGTCTCTTTTAACCACCTTGCAAGATCTATGTGGAGCTATGGTCCTGCATGTGGACCTTACATGAATCTTAGAATTGTCACTGAGAGGAAGACCACTTTCAGCAGACAAGGAGAGATACTCACAAAGGCTTCATAGTGGCTACAGTTGGACCTTAATTTGCTTGCAACACTTAAAATAATTTTCCCTGAAACCACATAAAATATAATTCCATGAGTTACATTACATTTAACGTGCAGCACAATCACAATGCAGAGACCTGAAAGTATTTCCAATGTTTTTCCTTCTCCTGTAGGGAATTCACATTTACACATGAAAGCAATGGCAACCTAAGTTAAATACCTCCAGGATAGTCTCTCTTATTAAAGTCCATCAAGGTGCCTTTGATTCTTTCAATATATGCAAGAAAATTGTCATGGGTTTACCTTAGCCAGCAGCTAAACACCCACCCGGGTGCTTGCTCACTTCCCCCAAACATCACAATGATGATCTCAACAGGACAGAGAATAATAAAAGTAAAACCCAGAAAACCCATGGGTTGAGATAAAGACAGTTTAACAA
The DNA here is from genome assembly GCA_013401255.1 of Urocolius indicus. Lineage (NCBI taxonomy): Eukaryota > Metazoa > Chordata > Aves > Coliiformes > Coliidae > Urocolius > Urocolius indicus. The sequence continues at coordinate 18,955 of WBNH01002708.1, read as the reverse complement.
ATGAAAGACGAAAAAAACACCAGTGATGTCAAGGCAGTCACTCACCACCTCCCACAGGCAGACTGATATTCAGCTGGTCTGACTACCTTTCCAGACCAACTACCTCCTCAGTTTTTGTTGCTAAGTGTGGCACTATATGTCATAGAATATCCCTTTTGTCAGCTGAGTTCAGCTGTTTCATCTGTATCTCCTCTCAGCCTCTTGCCCACCTCCAGACTGTAGATTGTAGGGGGACAGCCTGGGGAAAAAAAGCCTTGCCACTGTGGGTGCACTGCTGTGCAATAGCCAAAGCACTGGTGTGTTATCAATGTTGTTTTAGTCACAAATCCAAACCACAATGTCTTACAGGCTGCTGTAAAAAAATTTAACTCAACCAGACTCAACACAAAAATTAATGAACTAGAAAGGGCGCTATTTTCTTAACATCAAGTTTTATTTTAAAATAGCTGTGCTTTGGCTTCCAAATCTGTTTGCTACTTGGGTACATGCAAAACCATGAAGCCAAAAGTATCTATACAACCTGACTTTATGCGAATTTAATTCTGCAGTTTCCAGCTGAGCAAAATTCTCTTTACACTATGAAAACATATGCTTCCCCTTAATAAATATACAAATACAGCCACTTCAATGCTCTCTCTTCACTTTTGCATGGGTACAGTAAAGGATTATCTGTGCAAAATTATATAGCCAAGGTTTCTGCTGTGAAGTCAGCATGGTTCTGTTGTTTTTCATGGATCAATTAACACACACTGGAGATTTTAGCCATTGTTGTCTATAATGGCTAATTTGCCTATTACAGGGAACTGAGAGCCATCTGTGTACATGCCACAAGGATACATCAGTGAAATAGAGATTGTAAACTGACAGAACATGACCTATGATTGTAAGACATTCAAAGACTAAGTGTGATACCTTACCTTTGGAGCCTGTAGTACATCAGACACACCTTGCTTAAGCCCTGCAAAAACAGGTTTTGGTGCAAGTGTTGTTGGATTTTTAGGAGGCCTAGGTGGTGGATGAAGGGTTTGGTTTTCATATCTTCGCATCATATAGTATTGTTCTTCACTGATCTCTTCCACTGTTGTCTTAGTCACAGGCGGTACAACTGCTTGGACATCTTTACTGAGCAAATGAACTGACATGCTTAAGCGATATACAGGAATCTCCCAGCTCTCCGCTGGACTGCTGGCACTACAGATCAACAAATAAGAGTCTGTGATTTCTTCTTCAAATTGCAGACCAGGCACAGCAGCCAAGATGTCTTCCTCAATGGAAAGGTCCCTCACGGACACTTTGACATTAAAAGGCAAACGAAATTCTTTACAAATCTCAGAAAGTTGGTACTGTTTTTTGTCATGGATCACTTCCACAAAGCTACCTTCCATGTACACAGGGAGGAGTACTTTCTTATATGTATCAGGTAGTATTTGTTCACAAGATAAAACATCTATGAGTTCCCTTCTTCCCTCATACAGAACTTCACTAGTCTGGCATTGCTGAACTAGAAATTGATCTCCAACAGAAACAGAAAAAAGTTCTTTATAAGGAGACTCAAAAGCTTTGGTTGCTACAACATGAAGCTGTTCCTTTTCACTTCTTGCTATCTCTAAGTCATAGGCAGTCAGAAACTCCCGAGGTCTTCTCTTGAATTTTCCTTTGTAGCTCATAGGGATTAAAAAATGTCTTTTAGGGGAATCACTTCTGATCTCAGAGGCTAGGACTCTTGTTGCCTGATACTTTTTGTAGATAATGATCTCTTTCCCTGTATACAATAAGTTATAAGGTTTTGGGCTGCCTGAAGGCCCTTCCATTATCTCAGCAACCATAGGAAATTCGTTGCTTGTTCTCTCAAATACATCTTCCAAAGACAGCGGCTGAAGGAAAGAGTTAACATCATAACAGTCTGTTATATCCTTGACTTCGACATCTAGATCTGAGAGGATATGAACTATGTCCTTTCGAACTGAAAAGAAATGAAACACATTCATTTTTGTTTTAAACTGACATTGGAATAAAATATACACATCTTTTTGGCCAGATACTAAAAGTACTTTCCTTGAGGTGTGCACCTTGTTAATGTGCACAATTAATAGAGCCAGTCAAAGTCTGTTTTAATTTGAGATGTGGCTATCAGATATGCAGAAGACCTCACAAAGAAAGAGAGATGAGAACAAAGTATGCAAGTGAACAGAAACTTAAGAAAAAGAATAAGCAAAAAAAAAAATCCACTATCTTTGTCACTATCTCCAATTTTAATCAGCTATTGATCTTATCAAACTCTTTTTCTTGAGTACAGGATGAATTTCTATTCTGTTATGCCATAGGAACTTATGGTTTCTCCAAAGAAATGGGCAGAGGAACATTTGAAATAAATGAATAGAATTTGATCTCAGTAACACATGTTGCTGTGGCCAGTCTGGAAGGAATAAATATTTTGATATTTATAAGAATAATTAAATAATCTGTAACAGTTAGTATATGTATAATGTATAACAAAGTCTAAGCTTATTGTTAATGAAGAAATTTCTACTGTAACGTTTCTCAGCAGAACTCCTTCATCTTTTCCTGCGACATCTGGTTTTATTCACTGTCAGAATTGAGCCATTACATTTAACAGTCTGTCAGGGACCAACAACTCTTTTATCACAACTGAACTTGCAAAATTTTGGATGTAAAGCATCCAAGAACAAAGCTGACTATGCAATTAAGACTTATATACAAATTTGGCTTCAGATCAGTGACACCACAGATCACTGTCCATATCAGTAAAATTTAAGAAGCAAATAATATTTAATGACTCTCTTCAATAAGACCTACTCTGCATGGATTTCACTCTAGGATGCTATATCCTGGATTCACACTTCCTGGTAGCAGAACAAATCAATATATCTAACTTAAAAGTTGGTATCAGGTGTATTTTATATGACAGAGTTTTATGACAGTTATTCGGGATTCCAACTCTGTTTTTGTCACATTGACACTTTCAAATGACAAACTTCCAAAGCACTACAAAGGAAGGTCAATGAAGGAGGAATGACTAGTGAAAAGAAAGTTTTCTTTCAGCATCTGGGGGAGTTCTACACATAATTTTTTTCATTATTAAGGATGACAATTATAGAGGATTCCTGTCCACAGCCTGTGAAAATGTGATCTCCTGTCCCTATTATCAAGAATCTTTTTTATTGAATTATGGATAGTATTTCTCAGAGTTTACCTCGTGTATATTTATAGTTCATCTAAAAACAGTAAAAATCCATTTTTTCATGGTCCAAAAGAAAGTATTTAATCATGTACCATGAAGCCTGCTTTTCAAGTTTGAATGAAATAGTTATTTAGGACATATTTAATGCTTCCTAAATTTTGAGCACACTATGAAACATAAATGGGTATGAAATAAAATCGACAAATAAAACTCTCACTGGAATATCTGATTGCAAGACAAGTGAATACCAAACATTTCTGAACATATATCTAAGTGAGTATAGGAACAGGTGATGGGCTAGATTCCTGAGTCTAGTTAGAATTGTAGAAAAGGTAGTATTTTATCTCATGAGGATATACTTTTCAAACACACACATTAAATCACATAGCAAATACAGCTGAGTATCTCATGATAATCGTTTAAAAATTAGAGCATATTGTGCTAATAGTCTCTGTCCACTTATTTCTCTTTTATCCACTTAATTACATCATTCATCAGAAAAAGTTCAATTGTGAAAAGATTTCTTGCTTAAAATCCTTATGAATGACACATCTCTGCTACAATTTCATTTCTATGGAGCTCATCGGTTTGTTTCTAGTAAACACATCAGGCAGCAAAACCCTCTGAGAAGCTAAGCTCCTACCCTGCAAACTTTAACAGGATAGGTGCAACAACAAGTAGAATTGCAGCAAATTTCTATCTACTGCCTGGGCCATTCTCAAGTAAGGTCAAATGTTTTAGCTTAAACTGGTTTTTTGCTTAGGTAGGTATCTTAGCTCAGAGAAGGTATGCTTTACACATACAAGGGTCATTACTGCAGCTTGGCTATTCACATCACCATAACAATTTCATTGTGTGCTTATGCTTTTGCACACCTTCTAATTCTATTCCCATTACTAATTTCAATAACAGGTTTAAAGTGAGGCATAGGTACAGACATTGGTAAAAACAGAACCCAGTAGTTTCAATGTTCTGGTGAAACAACTAGAAGAACAGTGACAATATGTCATGGACAAAACAATTTATCGTTTGTTTTTTATTCTTAAATTAAAAACCTGTAACACAAAATACAGATTTTTAATATGTTGGTTTTCTAATAACTTCCTATTTCCTCAGACCTAGAGGTTTCAGAAATTGTCTGTGAATCTTTTATGTTTATAATCTAATGATATTTGTTTTTACACTAGTAAAATACTACAGTTTTGCTTTCTACATCATCCTCATTCTAAAAAAATAAATGGTAGCTGAGTGTGTTACAACATGCATATCTATGTTCTTTTTTCACATTCTAGTCATAGTCATAAATGATCAAGTGGCTTCTCTGTGGCCAAAGTCTGAGACACAAAGAAAGAGAATCTGAGAACTCAAGAGAATTCCTAAGCTCTGCTTTTTCACTGTGAAATATACTTTCTTTGCAACAATTGTAGCAAGGCAATATTATTTTTATCTTTCTTCATTTTGAAACTAGTATAAGTGGCAAATATGGGTCCGGAATTCTTGATCAAACTGAATCTTTTCTGTCTATGCATTTTATGTATTTATTATGTATTTATTTTTTTATGTATGTATTATTGCTATACCAAAATGAACAGAACATTGACTTTGATTTCTACTTACATTTCATTACTGCCTGCACTTCATAGATAGGCGTGAGAACCAAGCAGCCATCAAAATTCTCCGGAAGTGGATTAGAGGAGTCCCACATATGTAAAGTATTGGAAAGTTTGACAATCCGGTTTCTGCACTTAGGGATTTTCCATTCTGCAATCTCTTTTAATGTGTATATCTGGTCATCTTCACATTCGTAGAATTTTCCTTCTTGAGAAAGAGGCAAAGTAAAGGAATGAGACCGGTTATTTCTGACCACACCACAGTTCACAGACATCGTTCCGTTGACCTCTTCCACTGAGTTGAAGGTGATCTGCTCACCATGTTTGATTGTAAGGTTTGGTAATTTTATATCCTCAGGGCTGTAGAAACAGGGATGGCCAAATCTTGTTGGCCCAATAGAGACTTTTCTTGTAATTTCTTCGATGCTGAAGTATGGAGTTTTATCTGCCACAACTTTATAAAGACCTAAGAATAGAAGACTTACATTATAAAAAGGGAAAAGTATAGAGGAAATCGTGCCAAATTTTAGACTGTGAATGCAATGGAGAGTAAAACACATCAAACAATTAATAGCTGATAGCTCAGTTACTAGAAATGTGACTCTATAAAGGTAATATCAAATATATTACACAAATCATAGGCAGCTGTAATTAGCCCTTTCTAATCTGCAGGTAATTTCTGACATCCAATATTTTAAAATCCATGGTAAAAGGAGAAAAAGGTTATTTTCTTTGCCATAGAAAAAAGAAAATATGTCTTAAATTTTTATCTGTCTTTTCAGAAAACCAACCTTTAAGAAACAAATGCAGACATGGTATGAGGAAGAGTAATGATAGTATGATCACTGAAATGCAGGATAAAGTTTCTGGCTAAACATTATACTGAGTATTCTTCCACATACAGAATGGGATTCCTAGACCAAGTATGTTTAAAGATACATTACAAATAAAAAAGTAGCATCTACAAATAAGAACGAGCAAAGGAAATTTGGTTTTGCACATCTGATAACCCAGACCAGCAGATGGAATAATTGAAAGTTTGGGTGTTGTAGCACTGTGGCAATCACAAGGCAATTAAAATGGTGAGATGCTAATTCAAGGCAGAAGCTACATCTGAGCTTCCCTGTCCCCTAGAGACATTATTAGTTCATGTTAATCATGCCCCTTGGAGCTGTCTCATTAAGAGTCCACATAGCAAGAAAAATATGTACATTTCCATATTTGCATGAGTGTTTTTATAGAGGAAGATGAAGTGGATGGTTCAGAGAGCTAAACAGTAGGGTTTAGCTGAACTGCATGATTCAGTTGTCTCCTTCCCCAGACACAGCAGTGTGCATACTGCCTCATGGAATTAAATTACAGCTTCCTGGGACAGGCACCGACTAAGGCTGTCTTCTGAGAGAATGTAACTGAACGCAGAGGTTATTCCTAGGCCAAGTTTGCAAGCCAGGCAAACCACATAAATTAACTGGTAGCCACAGCTACAATGACAAAGCAACTAAGCTCCCTAGGAGACACGGTGCCTTTTCTCCTGCTTTCCCCCAAAGCCAGCTAGAAGAAACCCCATGGTCCCTGTGGCTCCTCATTTTTTGCCTCCTCTGGACTGCCCCTATCTTGGCAGTTATGGAAAACGTGATGGGGACTCAAGGATCATTGTTTGACACTACAAGAGGCACTTTCATGGTAGCTGCTCTTCTCATGAGTGGTTTTTTTCATGTCTACAAAGGTTTAAGTGTTCCGTTCACCTGTCTCCAGTTGACTCATGAGGGCAGGATGCCCAGCAGATATCTGGGTCCCAGCAAGGTGGGATGCTGCCAGGACACAGTTCCTGCTGGATGTTAGAAAGATGCTCATTCACATTCCCAAATCTCCTCCGATATTAAGATTCTTGAACAAATTAGATCAGGAAATTGTTTCAGTTAAAAATGACCTCAAAATTGATGCTTACTGAGCTTTAGATGCTTGAAGACAACAGAACTGAGAAGCCTGCATGGAAGGAGAGGGTCCTTAAGACCATATTCTTAGAACCATAGAATCATAAAATCATTTCAGCTGGAAGAGACCTTTAAGATCACTGAGTCCAGCCTTTGTCCCAGCCCTATCAACCACTAGACCATTTCCCTAAGTGCAACATCCAGCTGTCTCTTAAACATCTCCAGGGACAGTGACTCCACCACCTCCCTGGGCAGCCTGTTCCAATGCCTGACAACCCTTTCAGTAAACAAATTCCTCCTCTTATCCAGCCTGAATCTCCTCTGGCACAACTTGAGGCCATTTCTTCTTGTTCTGTTGCTTGTTACCAGGGAGAACAGACCAACCCCTGCCACACTACAACTTCCTTTCAGGTAGTTTTAGAAAGTGATGTCTCCCCTGACCCTTCTTTTCTCCAGGCTAAACAGCCCCAGATCACTCAGCTGTCCTCACATGAAATGTGCTCCAAATTCTTTACTAGCTTAGTAGGCCACCTCTGGATCCTCTCAAGCACCTCAGTGTCCTTCTTGTAGAGAGGGGCCCAAAACTGGACACAGTATTCAAGGTGCAGCCTCACCAAAACCAAGTACAGGGGAATTATCCCCTCTCTGCTCCTGCTGACAACACTGTTCCTGGTATATATCAGTATACCGTTGACCTTCTTGGCCACCTGGGCACACTTCTGGCTCCTGTTCAGCTGCTGTCAACCAACACTCCCAAGTCCCTCTCTGCCTGGCAGCTTTCCAGCCACTCCTCCCCAAGCCTGTATTGCTACTGGGGGTTGTTGTGGCCAAAGTGCAGGACCCAGCTCTTGGCCTTATTGAAACTCATGGTCTTGGTTCAGCCATCCAGCCTATCTAGATCTCTCTATAGAGCCTCCCTACCCTCAAGCAGGTCAACACTTCTATCCAGGCAAACTTACTAAGGATGAGCTCTATCCCTTCATCCAGAACATTAAAAAAGTTTTAAAACAGGAGAGTTTTTTAAACAGGAGTGGCTGCAGTAGTGAGCCAGCCGCCAACTGGATTTAACTCCATTGACCATGATTCTTTGGACCTGGTCATCTAACCAATTTTTCACCCAGGAAAGTCTATGCCCATCCAAGCCAAGATCAGCCAGTTTCCCTAAGAGAATGATGTGGGAAGTAGTGTCAAATGCCTTACTAAAGTCAAGATAGATGACATTAACACATCCACAGCCTTTCCTTCATCCAATAAGTACATCATCTTGTCATGGAATATTAGGTTTGTCAAACAAGATCTGTCCTTCATAAACCCAAGTTGACTGGGATCAACTGGTTGTCCTGCATGTGCTGCATAATACAACGTAGGTTGGTCTGCTCTATCAGCTTCCTGGGCACCAAAGTCGAACTGACAGGTCTGTAATTTCCTGGCTGATCTTTCCTTCCATTCTTATATGTGCGTGTTATATTGGCCGACCTCCAATCAAATGAGACCTCCCTAGTCAGCCAAGACTGATATTAAATGATGGACAGTGGCTTGGTGAGCACCCCTGCCATTTCCCTCAGCACTCTAGGATGTACCACATCTGGCCCCATAGATTTGTGCACATCAGTGTGGAGCAGCAAGTCACTGACAATCTCTTCCTGAATTGCAGGGGAGACATTTTGCTCCACGTCCCTGTCTCTTGGCCTGGGGAACTGATTTTCCCTGTTGGAAATGCTGCTATTAATAAAGACTGAGACAAAGCAGGCATTACACACCTGAGCATTATCCTCATCTTTTAATACCAAATTTCCTTCTGGATCCAATAGGGGATGGAATATATCTAATAGCAGAAAGTAATACATTAAGACTTCTTTTTTTCCCCTGGTAGAATTACTGTGATTCTTGTTTCACCATAACAAACTCCTCTATTATAACTTCATAGCTTTAACACACTTCTTGTTAAAGATATTAATAAGATTCTATATGTTGAGTAGCTTTTAATGGAACTTGTCACCAGATCAGGCATGTTTGGTTCTAGATATCCCATGACCACCAGGATCTGCAACAACTAGCAGCTCTGAGGGCTTGTCAGCACCATAAACAGAAGTAGCCCATTTCACCTGCTACAGAGATAGTTTAAAATTGCTGCTATACAATGGTTTTCTGCAATTCTGTGCCTTCATAGTTGTCTGTATGACAGCTTTTCCCGTGTGAAATTATCCTCCTTGTGCAAATATATCCTCTACATATATGTCCTCACTGCAGCACTATGGGAAAGCCTTTGGGCTACAAGAAAGCTACATCCATGAATGTAACCGCACAAGTACAAAGTGCAATTTCAACACACTTTTCTTTCTCACTGGTATTTTTACTGATTCTCAAGAGCATTTTTAACACAACTGTTAAGCAAGTTAGCTACCCCAGTCCTAATCATTACTGCAGCTGTCAGTGGAAATCGAGACAAACTGATTTATCAGCATTTAGAACATAGAGCAGCGACAAGGTACTAATGTCAAAGTGAAATTGCAGAAAAGGCAGCATCCGTCTAAACAGTGTTCCAGTGTCATGCTTTGCAAGCACAAGATGGGCATCATCTCCTGGCCATGCTGGGAGAAAGCAAACGGGAATATTCTTCATTAAAAAAATGTGTTCAAAGTACATACAATGTATCCCAAAGGCAACAACTATGTTTACCCATCTGCGATACAGGAGCACATGCATTGCCCCTAGAAAACCTCCAGAATTGCATTAAAAAGCCTCCATAAACTATGTTAAAAAAAACATTCCCAGTGGAAAATATTTGGCAATGTACTGGTATGAGAAACATTCTTTTGCTTTATGTATTTTACAGTAGACTCGGGCTCTACTAATTTTGCTGGGACTACAGAGCTATTTGGAAGCCAGCTATTTCAGTAACAAACTGATGAGCATCCTGGGTTGGAAAACAGGTTTCACGAGGAACCATAATTACCAGATCTCATACAAAATGAGAAAACTGATTATCCCCTCAGGCCCAGACAGCCAGACGTTGTCAGTATTGGGAGCAAAAAAAAATCTTAACCTTCCATTCTGCTGGTTTTCTAAATTTTGGTCACAGAATGTTTGCACAGGCACATAAAGAGCCATGTGGTCTTGTATACTTAGCATCTCTGTTGATAAACCCCCTGAAACAGAGGCATCTAACAACCACCTCTTTATGCTTGTGAGTATGTATCATTCCATAGTTTTCTATATAGAAAAAAAAATTGAATACATAAAAAGTTGTTTTTGTAAGAAAGGCACTGTGATTCCTATCTAAGTGTCATAATCTGCCACGGTATCTTCTCATAAATGCTCTCCTTGCTACGATATATATGAAAAAACTCAAACAACAAAGCAAACAATGAAACCTAAACAACACAGAACCCAAGTAATATTATCTGGAACCATTCAGAACCTTAATAAAATCATTATGAATCAAACTACAAAACCAAATGTTTTCTAACTTGAAGAATAACAAGGAAATGTCCAGAGTAGGAGACATATGGACATATGGTAAGTTTGAGATGATAAAATTTGGATATTTTGAGGTCAAACAAAAACATTGTTGTAGTTTTTCATAACTCATAAAATGCAGAATCAAATTCACTTAGACTTTTCTAAGAGAACTTGGTGGACTACTGGGGGAAAGGACAGATGGAAATAACAAATCTGGAAAAAAGTCCAGCTGGTTTATCAAGAGCTGACATTATTGCTCCTATATTGCTCTACTTTTAAAACTCAATGTGATCTACAAAGTGCACTGACGCCCAGTAGTCTTGGCAAAAATTACAGACACAGACTAAAATATCTACATGAGTGTATAACCATTGTGACCCTCCATGAACCCTCTGCACCTAGCGTGAAATGTCTGCCTAGCCATAATATGATAATTAGTAAGACTCAAACCTAATTAACTTGTCATTTTCAAGAAAAGTTTTAGGCATTGATGTATACATTGGTAGAGAGAAAGAGAGGGTCTGGGAATCAGGGGGAAAATAAAAATGTCACTGGTATGGGAGAGAAAACATAGCTCAAGGATCACCCATTCTGTCCTGTGTGAAAGCCAGGTTTGAAAGAAGGATGTTTTTACCACCTTTTTTACAGAACAGTATACACATCTCTCTTTCACTAGTTATACATTGATAAGGTGTACCTCCCTGTAGCTTTATAAACTTCCCATTTTCAGTCTCAGTTAGAGACCTAGAGCAAGGGTCTTTTTATTCTCTTATTCTTTTCTCCACAGAAAACTAAGAAAATCAGTAGTTAGGTTCACCTAGTAGAGAGTCAAATAGCCTTCAAGGAAAAAAAAAAAACAAATAGCAGAAAGACCTTCTGTCCCAGACTAATAGTTTCTGTTCCCCTGAGTAATACACTGTTTCAGTTCCAAACCTCTCTAGAGCTAATCTAAGTCCCATTCCCCTTTTCCCTCACCTCCACCAACCACTCTTCTATTTCCTCTGCTCCAGCAGCCTACTCTTCTCCTTATGGCCCCAAAGATCATCCATATCTCCTATCTCTCCATCATCATTGAGATGAGCCTTCTAATGCCTAACCTCTATTCTTCCTGCAAGGCCACAGACAAATCTCCTGTCCTGTGACTCACAGAGGCTGAGAGCTCAAAGAGACAACTAAGTGTCTGTCAGGTCATATGGGAATGAGCAGCAGCAACTGGCAGGGACCTCTTAAGAACAGGGACAGCCTAGCAATGTTTTTTTGCAGAAGAAGAAATCTAACAGAACAAGATAAAATAATTTGTGCTGGCACACAGCTCAGGTGTTGTGCAAATTACCTGTCTCTGCTAACTTGTTACCAGTGAAAATTGTAGTTCAAAATGCTGTTAACTGTAGCCATTGAGATGTCTAGAGTAACAGCAGACTTTTTTTTTTTTTTACCCAGTATATTAGCATAGAAAGAACAGGCTGGCCCTCTGAGGCATGAAAAAGAACAAATTAGAATGATGAAAAAATGAAATAATACAGATAGTGAACTTGTGGTTGCAGCAGTTTCTCTAATGCAAAGGGCAGATTACTCTTTTATCAAGGATCTGATTTGCCAGAGTAGAAAAAGGAATTCTGTAGGCTGCAAATACTTTCAGAAAGACAAAGACTAAAGCTCATTGAAAGCCTATGAGCCCAGATCTTCACTCTTAGAGACACTATCCCCAGAGTAACCTAAATACAAATGTTGCTTATTTATGCCAGCATGCACATGGTGAAAGGATATATGAGCTCATTATATGCAAATTACAACTCATGACAGAGGAAATGAAAAACAACATCAAAGCAAAAGATTTCTTTGCATCAACACTGGCAAGAGAGCACTGTATGTACAATGTTAATACAGTGTCAGACTCCAAGAGGCCTGAGGATACTTTCATTGAAGTCAACAGCAGTGTGAAAAAGATCATCTGCAATTCAGTCCTGTGCTTTGTTCTGGAGACAGGGGCAAGCCAGAAACTCTCCAACACAATGTTTTGCTCAGAGATTAGCCTGTGTATGTGATAAAGTGGAAAGGAAAAATGTCAAGAAAAAGCAGAGACTAGGACATCTTGGCTTTGTAAAGAAGAGTCATTCTTCAGCTAAGAACTAAATTAGAGAAATGTCAAATTTACATCTTATCAAAAAGCTCTGGAATGTATAAGAGTACATGTACAGAGAGAAACGAGAGCAGTGCTCCATGTTGGGCTAATAAGAAGTGTCATTATGCCCCTCTTCAGTGCTGCTGTTCTGTAATGTGGAGGATGATAAATTTCAGCAAAATGAACTCTGAATTTATTTTTCTACTGAAACAACCCAGTTTTGTAGAACACTGGTTGAGAGAGTACATAAATATGCATGTAAATTGTAGTGATTAGACCAAATTTCAAAATGTACTCAATAGGACAACAACATCTAAATACTAGGTTGTAAAATTGATCACTTGAATGCAAACAAATCCAGATTCACCAAGTTCAAGCGTTTGAAGTCACAAGTCACTCGGTTCTAAAAATTTTGAGATTCATCATTAGTAAATGTAGGATTACTTTTATCACTCAGTTATGCTGGATATTTTAGAACTCAAAGGTTCAAATCCATCTGTCAATCAAGATTTAGAATATGACTTCCTATATGTATATATATATTAGAGATAGAAGAAATTTTAATAGTAGCAAAGAAGCTTGGATTTCAAGAAAAATACCAATTATCTTGAGAGTTCACAGTACAGCAGTGCTTCAATATCTCTAGATAGCCACAGATAATTAAATGTCTTTAATCACTAGATTTGAGCCCTACTAATGTTTGAAGATTGTGTTCCAAAAAAGCCTTTTGATAAGTGGTCACGTAAATGGTTCTGAGTTGCTAAGAAAAACATGAAAGTAGATAGAGAAAATAAAATTATATATAGGAGTATTTCAGAGAGGAATCTGCATTTTGGTGATAGAGAATGAAGGCATGGCAAAAAATATTTTCCTGCGGAATTCAGAAGAAACACTGCATTCCCAAACTCTTTCACATTTCATTTGCTTTGACAAGTGTGTCTTGTCTCTTTGTCTCTCTGTGAAGAAAACGCACATACCAGTTTGGGCACTGGCATAACCTAAATCATATATATATGCATGTGCACACATTCTTAAATGCTCAGCAATACATTAGAAGAACCTCAGTGAGGTTATTAAGTCAAGTGCTCAAATATCAGAAAATGGTCACGTTATGTTTCCCAATGCAGCATCAATTTAACCTTCCATATTCTTGCAGTACAATACAGTGTTAATTAAATGTTTAGTTCCAACCCTCTCCCCCTGCCCCAACTGTCTCGTTCAGTGCATTAGCGAAACTTCTGGCCAAAGTGAGTCCTGGATATAATCTCAGGCTCTGGAGGTCTTCTGTGTCCTGTGTGTGCTCTGTCCCAGTGTTTCCTACCTGCAGGAATCCCATAACTTTCCTCCTAGATCTACACAGACTCCCTCCCACAGTCTCCGATTGCTGTTTTCCAGCCTGCTCATCTCCTGTCAATAAGAGACTCCCACTATTTCTGCTGCCTGCAAGACTCCCAGCATAAGAAATGCCCTACATATATATATTTCTGAGTTGGTGCAGTCCTCCTCTGAAGTTCCACTTCCAACACTATCTCCAGTCTCTGATCTTTGCACATCAAGTCTGCATCCCTCTGCCCAGTTCTGAGTTCCAATCCTTTCCAATCAGTTTCCTAATCTAGTTTGCCTCCTCCACTTCCTGTGCATGAATACTCACAGTTCAGCGCTTCTCCCTCTGCACTCCAATCACTTCCCTACTTAACAGAGTGGTACCCTAAGAGAGGAGGAATTGAGTAGAGTAGAACTGAAAAATGAATATATACATGCTATGAATTAGGTACCCTGGATACTGTACTTGGTCAGCTTTCCCTAACAAGGCCACATGAACAGAAGAAGATATGTTTCAAATAACAAGTCAGTGCCACATGCTAAAGTTCAAATCCATTCTCCATGGATATTTTGAGACTTCTCTATAGAACAATTGAAATATTTTTTAATGCAGATAAATGCATTCATTTTCCTTTAATCCTACTTCTAGCCTGGAGTAGCCACTTTGGCCACTGGAATTAAAATAAATCATTAACACAAAACCAAAATATAATAAAGCATTCAAAATATTTTATATTCAAAATAACAGAATAAAAATACAGTAATAGAAGATAAATTGTACTGTGAACACACAGTAAGAAAGATTTCAGCTCAGACAAAGTTTGAAAAAGACATAAATAACTGCAAAGAAGATTTTAGTAATAATTCTTACACTGAGTGACCTCAAGTATAGAAAGCATTACTACCAGACATTACAACATTAATAAATTCTATCTAGACTTGAAAAATAAATGCAAGAGTTGAAATTTAAAAATGAGTTGATTGTGTCTCACGCTGTCTGATTAAATTTTATCCTTGACACCTGAGTTGTAGCCTCAAATAGATATCAACCAAGACAGCAAATCAGTAGGATGAACAAAGGTGATTACTCAGGGTCATAATTCCTCAAAAATGTGTAGTCATGAAATACTATACCAGGAAAATTTAGTGGTAATTCCACTTTGGCTGAAAAACGACTGACTTCATTATTCTCACAGATACTTGCTATGAGCTTATTAATTTTGAAGCCAATAACTTTAATGACTTCCCCTGTTGACAGGCAGCATTCATTTCCAAACATTTCATAGATGGAACCTGAAAAGAAACAAAAAAAGGAAAGAAAATCATTATTTAGTCTTTTCTAACTTTGTAAAATATCTTTACTTCTTTGAAAGAAAGCAAAAAATACTTAAAATAAGTTACATGAAACAATACTTATCCTGTGATAGTTAACCTATTTTTTAATTTTCTTTCTTAGTGTCATGAGGAAATCCATCTCATGACTTCAGTGATCTTTAGATCAGCTTTATGTGTACACTGGTCTCAGATAAGTAAGAAAAACAAAGTGTGAAGAACCTGCATTTCCAAGTTGCAGAATGAGGTAGAAGATAGCATTGCCTGGGTCATCAGGAGCTGCCTCATGAAATCAACAGGCAGTGGAGTTTGGGCAGAGAAGGTACCTCTGTATGGCACAGGCCATAATATATCCTACAGGAAAGAGCAGACTAGAGCAGAAAAAAAACCCACAGAACTTAGAAGGTGTCCAGGGAGAGGCCAGGAGACATCAAAGCACAACCAGTCTTTGAGTTTTCTGTAGTAACAGAAAACCTGAAGAAAGTACAAGAAAATGTAAAACTGGCAAATTAACAGTGATAATCCCCACTACATGCTGAAACAAGCCTAACTGATTGACCTGTGAGTAAAAAAAGTCTTTCTTGTCTGTGATGTTCAGAAGCTTGAGAACAGGGACAAGGCAATCCAACCATGCATTTCAGAGCTTCCTCAGCAAAAGCTGTAACTGCAGTTTACACTGCTAAAAACAACCCTCTCTTCTCCATTCTAGATGTGGTCAATATCTGCTGTTTCAGAAGTGTGGGCAGGGGGAGAGGAATAAAGCAGAACCAAAATAAAAGCCAAGTTATGCAGAAGAAGGGAAAAAACCTTCCTAGTTGCTGCAGGAGATTAGCAGAAGATTCAAAACATGGGACCCATTAACTATATTTAAGGGATGTGTGGCAAACACAGAGTGTTCCCTTTGTAAAGAGAATTGTATTGAACACAGAACACCAGAAACATTGACTTTAATGTCCGCTTGTGTTCTTCTGATGCTGTGTAGTTCCTTCCTAGAACTTCCCAGTCTCTGTTCTGAAATGATATGAAAGCTTATTCTTATTTCCACTCCCAGCACATTGGTGATAATATTCATTTACTCTGCTACTAATATTGTCTTGCTACTTAAAATACTTTTTTTTTCTCATTTCCATTTCTGCCTTCCCCAAAGCATTTCAAGGTTAATTTTGCCCTTCCCTGGTCATATTTTGACAAAAATCTAGAAGAAACATATTTTTTTGTCTTCACTGAGAAGACAGGTTTTGTGTCCCACAATTTCTCTAATAGCTCTTTCTTGCATCTTTTTCAGTTTAAAGTATTTTCTGGTTTTTTGGTTTTTTTTTAAACAAAACTTAGGTGACCAGAGGTGTCTCAGGTAGTGAGAGATATTTAAAACCTAACCTCCAGCTATGTAGTAGCCATCAATAATTGAGATAGCCTACACTGAAATATTGCCGTTGCCTGAAGAACTCACTTCCCCCAGCTCTCCTGGTAATTGGTGGCAAGGGAAAAAAAAAAAACCAAAAACTAAAACTACTGCCTTTTTTTCTTTTTTTTTTTTTTCTTTTCTCCTCAGGTATTACATAAGAAATGCATTTTCCTAATGTTCACTCAAGATCAGTTCCAGTCATGACCATAGCCTGGTCTAGTAAGAGTCTCTTACTGACTCTGGGATACATTTTTCAATTCTGCTACAGTCCTTGGTGACAAGCACTCAGTTACCACCTTGGCCTCACTGGAAGTCGTGGGATTTGCTTGAGCAAAAGTGGCTCTGGTTTTAGCCTAAACAAGACACTAGGTAGATTGTCATAGAACAATGGGTTTGTGTCAGGATGGGAGAATGAATGAGAGTAACACTGAGCAACTAGTTAAGTTTATTCTGTTGTGAAGACACATCCAGGCAAACCTGTCTGTTGCATGTGCAATGCTGTCAAAATTGAGATGGACACCAGGAAACCTCTAGCTGCTCCCCTGAAGAAGACAGGTACTGATGTACATTTTTCAACCATATGTAGACTAACCTAAGTTGAAAAGATAATACTAAAAAGTTTTGTGGTAGATGCTTTTGGCAGGCTGAATGTGACAACATTGACTGGTTTTCCTTGCTGAGAATCCTACACATAGGGTCAAGGGGATTGCCTTTCTGTTGCACACCAGGATGATGATCAGCACAGAGATAATCTGGATTATAGCGTCATGCAAATATCAACCACAGTCAAATCAAAGAACATGCTGTTTATGTAACCTTTCAACCAATCTGATACTAAGCAGAAGACCGAGAGACCTGCTGCCCTTTAACTAAAAAAGAACAATCTGGTTTTCTTATTTTAAAGATGGTGCATAGCAGTTTGCTCTCCCTTTAGTCCCTGAGCAATTCAACATTGGCTAACTCAGATTTCTCCACTGGATATTCCTACAGCTTCCATACTGGCTGCTGCTCTAATAAACACATGAGGAATTATCTTAGCTCTCTTTGCTTTAGCTGAGCTCCATAGGATATTTTATGACAGTCAGAAAAGTGTATGAGCAATATATATTTCATGTTAGAGAGAGAGGGAGAGAAAGATTGAGCACCCATGAAGAGGGTAATATTCCCTTTGTGCTAAACCATCTCCCTTCTCACATCAGACACCACAGAAAATGCAAGCAGCCACGATATTATTAGATACAAGGAATCCCAGAGGACTCAGTGTGATGAGCTCTGCATTATAGAAACATGGAAAGATGAGCAAAGAATTCTGATAAACTCACCTCTGAATAAATATTTCTGAAAACCTACAAAAAATGGGAGATCTTCTAGAGGATTTTTTTTCTTCAATGCAGATTTAGATCCAGATTCTCCAGATTACCTCAGTTGAAAGCAACCCCTAGAAACTATTTAACATCTGAGAGTAACTACACTGACTAACTATAGGATTTGGGCACATTTGCTTTCTTAACTGCTAGGCAGCCTTTGCAAGTGTGCCCCTGGATGCAGCCAGGTGCTGCTGTGCACCCACGAGGGCAATGCTGCCCCATCTGAGTACAGGCAACAAGCCATGAAAGTTCAGTGGCCTTGCTAGCTGCAGCTGATTTCCAAATAATGTGGTAGCTGGAGAAAACAACCCTGAGGGGAAGAATGAAGCAGTTAAGAGTCTGAACCTCTCAAAAAAAAAATGATTAAAGAAATTCTAACTACTACTTCAGCCTATATCTGCAGCAGAGTGGTGCTACCAAGAAATAAAGAGGTAGTCAGAGGAGGGCCCTGTTTCTGATCATGGCTTGTTCTAAAGGACTTACTACTTTTATCAGGTTTGCTTTTCCTCGGGTACAATATCTTAACTAAAAAATGTATTACAGAAAGTTTGAGAAGTCCTGTCCTCCATCACAAAATAAAAACTCTAACTGGCACTTGCAAAAAAGTGAGAACACTGATCAGTTAGTGACAGTGCAAGGATGGAGATCCAACCTGCCAATATCCCAGAAAAGAGACTAATTCTGCCAAACACTGAAAAATAGCTAACTGGAGGACGGAGAAATTAGCCTTTGACAAAGCAGTCAAAATTTGTAAAACAGGAGAACTGCAGATAACAAACTATACAGGGTAAACAGCAGCTTAGAACTGTAGAGATGGGAGAGAATTTAAAATGCTACAAGAAAATGGTAAAATACACAAGAAAGGAAAATCTGCACTCATAAAAGAGAGAAAGTACCTGCGGCAGACAAGCATATGGAGTTCAAGCTGGAGTGTACAAAAAGCACTACACAGAGCTGCAGGCTCTGCTTGAGACATCAAGGGCCAAGATAATGCATTCAGAAAAAAAGATGGATTATAAATGCCAGACTTCAAGCCACAAAAGTGTGTGCACAGAATAGACACACAGGGCTGTCACAGCACCTTAACTCTCAGGGTCTTTCATCAGACCAAAATATAACATTGCTGTGGAAAACAAATGGATCATTCACCTAAAAGCATCAGTTTTAGGAAAAAGTGAGATTAAAATTAAAAAAAAAA